>JAPMOQ010045014.1:109705-132290 GCA_026543055.1 Argiope trifasciata
TTAAAACAATCAAAACACATTTCTTGAGCAACAAAATTAAAACGAAACCAAATAGGTCGAAATCGAAATTAAAACTCAATTCAGAATTACACGCTAAAAGTTCACAAAATGAAAGGTAAATGAATAAGAACCAATTAATGAAACAAATCCACAATACTATATTCAAAGAATAATGTTCAAAGAATTATTTAAACGAAACAGAAGTAACTACGGAAACAAAACCAAAACCCGAATCGAAACTAAAAAATCATTACTGATTAAACAAGTTTTAAGAATTAAAATGTTTTTAAATCAATCATTGTATTTAGAGAGCGCAAATGCAGCTACAACTAAAATACAAATGAATATAAATTAATTAACAAAATAAGACAACCGAATCAAAATAATCAATAGAAATGGAATCCGGCCTGAAAACTTCGTCAGGAGCCACTTTCAAGCAAGGATTCCTAATAAGGGATTTTTTCTGTGAGGCATCGATGGACAATGGTCAAAAGTATTGACACCTCGTGGCCCGAAAATCCCCCGAAAATGAAGGCAAAAGAGACATACCAATTTTAACAGCAAAAGACAAAAACAAAGCAAAACATTAAAAACATCAACAAATGAAACAAATATATATATAAAAAGTAAAACTACATAAGAAAAATCACAATTAATGACAAAATTAAGAAAACCATAAGTTCAACAGACCTGTCCGTGGAATCAGCCGTTCTTCCTTTCCAATAGTAATACTACAGTGAAACCAAACATAAATGGGATTTATTAGCGCCATCTATTTCATTATTTCTTTTTTTATTAAAATTTTTTAAATTTTTAATATTTTTCGGGGGATTTTCGGGCCACGAGGTGTCAATACTTTTGACCATTGTCCATCGATGCTTCACAGAAAAAATCCCTTATTAGGAATCCTTGCTTGAAAGTGGCTCCTGATGAAGTTTTCAGACCGGATTCCTTTTCTATTGACTATTTTTTTCTATTGATTATTTTGATTCGGTTGTCTTATTTTGTTAATTAATATATATATAACATTTTCATTTTTCCTGCGATAATTAATTAATGACTTCATTTTTAGGCTCTATTTAAAAGTTTTATGTTAGAACCATGACAAGCACAGGCAGTTTAAATAGGAAGGCACAATTTGAGAGAGAAAAAGGACAGTGAGACAACATTTTGTGTGTGATATATTTAAGTATGCGAAAATAAGAGCCTGCAGTTTAGAAGTTAAAATAAACTCATGCACACACATGAAGGTCTTGAGTTTTAGAAATTACAATCTCTGAAAATCAGCAAATTTCCTGAAAGTCATGTCAATAGAAAAATTGCAAAAAAGTAGTACTCTACAAACAATACACCAGCAATGCTTATATTCCATTCTAATTATTGATACAGACAACATAAAATTTCATTTAACAAAGAATTAAAATTCAAGAAAATTTTACTTAAAAATTTAAATAATAATTTTATCAAGTATTTTTGTTGTAAAACAAAGCCATTTTTAAATTGCTTATTTCCAAATTTGTCAACTCCGACTTTCATATTTATCTTACATAGGTGAATTCGAACCTGACAATCAAAAGCAATTAAAAATCCAACTAATTCTGTTCAATGGTAAATTCAAAGTACAGGTATTGCAAGTGTTTTAAAAAGAGAATTATTAATTAATTAAAAATCAAACAGAGAACAATATTTTTATGATATCAGACATATCTTGTACTCTTAAATGATTCAATATATTATTTAAAAATAAAATAAATATGAAATATTTAATATTAATCAATTATTAATATTATTTAACTAAACAATATTATATATAAAAGCTACGAATAAAACATGAAATATTTAATCAAACACAAGCAAATTGTGTAACACCTTTATAAAAGCAAAGTAAATATTCAGATTCATGAAACAAGACAAAAAGAAAATTTATTATGAAATAAAACAATAATAGTTTGTGTATATGTAGATACAGGTAAGTAAAAAAAGGGACAAAATAAAAGTTTCCAATAGTAAATAACATTAAAACATAAATTAAATAATAAGAAATATGTGGGAATTGGATAAACTGTTACCAGTCCTCTTTTTTCCTAAATCATAAAGCAGAAATGTATATGTTACTGCATTTACGCAACAACAGATAAGCTAGTTTTTCTGTGGACAACTAGTTTTTCCAAATATTTCACTTAAACAAGGAACAGACTTAAAAAGAATTGTGTATAATTGTTAATAAGATTAAATTTGAGAACAAAATTTTTAAAAATTTACCATTTAAATAATGAGGAAAGTTTTAAGTATTGCAGTTTTAAAGTCATCACTAGTTGGAATATAAAAATATTACTTTAAAAACTTTTATAAGAAAAATAATAGGAAAATTTTAATTTAGGACTAGTTTGTTTTAATATGTAATTATCATTTTTTAAAATTTTAAACACAAATAACATAATACAAACAGATTATGTCAGAGGATTTCACATTACAAAAAATAGAAATTTAGTGAGCAAGCAAATTATTAATGAAAAAAAAAAAAAATAAATAAATATTGTATTCTATTTGTAATTATTCACTTCTATTAATTTAAACCAATTTAATTATTTTTAAATTAATGAATTGTTATATGTAAGCTTGAGTATACATCATAGGGAAATTTTGATTGAATCAATGTGTTTAAAAATCATGCTTCATATTTGAATAAATAAGAAGGGGGGGGGGGGAGAAATAATCGGAACAAAAACATAAAATAATGAAACACACAAGTGTGAAATTATATTATATCATACAAACTTATATTTATGTTTAAATAAAAAATCATAGTTGATCATTATAAGTTTTTTTACATATGACATATTTATTACAGTTTGGATGATGGAATGCTGTAATTTAATTTAGTGTGTATTAACTGAATACCAAATTCACAATTAGATAATTGTCTGGAAGGCCTCTTAAATATAAAATGGTTTCTATGTAGTTATCTTTTTTATAAAATGCTTCTGTACATTTCACGCATTCTTAAAACATAACTTAGTTGCTTGAGACAAGATGCTTTCAATAAAATCTCCAGCACTATTTGAATTACAAAAAGATGCAGCCACTGGCACTTTTCTAACACCTAAAATAAAATAAATAAGAATGAAATTAAAAATATACTGTTGAATAAATAAAATTTTAAAAACAAATTTTCATTAACTTTATTAAAGTACGAAAAAAATAAATTTTAATTTTATGACTTTCCATTCTTTTAAATTTTGAATTTCTACTTCAATATTATAAATATTACAAAATCTTCAAATTGATCATTTTTTCTTAAACAAGATGGAACTATCTGACTGGATTAAAAGTCTGTATCAAATTAATCAATTAATTGATAATTAAATACTAAAGATAATGAATGTATCAACAAAAAAAAATGTGCAAGTGTTAAAAATTTTTTTTTATCACAGAGATTAACTTAGTGCAGCTCTTTCAATGTAAAATGATGTCTCTTTTTAAGTTGATAAATCAGATGTACATATCAAAAAGAAAATATCAGTAAATGGGGGAAAAAAAAAATCTCAGATTTTTTTTAAACAAAATTGTACCTTTTTTCCATAGTTTCTGTTGATTAATCAATTAGTTCTCATAATCATGAATGAAAAAAAAAAGCATTCTTATTCATACTTAAGTTGTACAATATTATAAGCTTATTGTAATTTATAAGCTTATTGTACAATATGCTTATAAATAATACAAAATATTAATGTACAATATGTACATATTGTACATTAAGTACATATTTCATACATATAAAAAATAATCCTGAATATCATTAAAGGTCCCTTCAATTTAAACTAAATTATTTTACAGATGCATAATAAGTTTCTTTGAATCATAATATTATTTCTTAAATTTAAAACAGAATGAAATCAGTAAATGACAAAAAAAAAAATCTCAGATTTATTTTAAGAAAACAGTATTTTTTTTCTCAGTTTCTGTTGATGAATCAATTGGTTCTCAAAATCATGAATGAAAATAAGCATGCTTATTCATACTTAATGATGTGAAAATAAAATGAAAATGTTGCATCATCAGTTTCTGTTTGCTAATCGATCAAAACAATAGGCCTCCTGGAAGTCCATTTTGCAATGGATTTGTGCATCACATCCGCAAATGGGTTCATGAAATATTATAATATTTATCATTGCTGGGAGGAAAGCATTAGGAATTCGAAAATAAATAGATGGCATTCCAGGAGGTTGAACAGAATTTTATATGCATTTAACATCAAAGAAAATTTTTTTTGCAAGCAATTGTTGTTGAAAAGAAAAGTAGTTAACTTCAACATGATTTTAAGTAAAGGAACATTTTCATAACTGTAAGATCCAAATAATAATGCAACTATTTTATATTTGTTGCCTCTCGAGTATCAATAAATGGAGAAAGTGAATTATGGGCAGAAATTTTCTAAAATATATTTTTATTAAAATATCTGAATATATTTTTCATGATTTGAAAAATGAAACCAAAATAATTATAATAAAAGATGGATTATATAGGTCTTGTATTTTCTAATATAAGACAGAAAACTTTTCACCTGACCAAAATATTTAGTCACTGATTAATATAATCAGCAGGTTAAGGATTTTAATCTGACAAGCAAAGTTTTTTGATTGCATGGACAGTAATTATTTACAGATATACTAACTACAACCGATTTTACATTAATTAATATATTGCATATATTCAAATTAATTAATGCATTGCCAGTTACAAGGTTGTTGCATCTGCTGTTAACAATTTGATAATATTAAAAAAATAGAATTGCTCATTCTAATGATACATTAAGTATAAGAAATGAAAAGACAAAATTTGTTTCTTTTTGTGAAAGTCAAATTTCCCATGACTTTTTTCACTGCTCAATCCATCATAGGACAATTTGTTCACAAATCTTTCAAAATGAAATAAATTAATGAATGACCAAATCTATTCAAGAATAATCAGCAACAGATTTATGAACTTCTAAAGGAGATCTGTATACAAACAATAATTTAAAATTCATTTACATAATAAAATAAGAGGTGTTTTTTTTAACTAATTAATATGATTTGGTACTTGTATGGAAGAAATAACATATTTTAAACTGTAAAAATCTGAAATATTTTAATTCAATAATTACATTTGTTTACAAAATTTTATTCTTGTTGACACTTGCACTCACATTTAAACATATTAAACAAGATATTGCAAAATAAGGGAAATGCAGATATTTCACTTTTAGAACAAAGATTGCATTTTGCAGATTTTGAGAAAGAAACATCATTACATTTCCTTATGTTGAAGAAATTTCAAATGAGTCTGTACTCACAATATTACATGTAATACATAAAATGTGAATGTGCCAAGTAATTTTACACTTTATAACTCAGGAGCAACACACATTTTCATTGACTCTTAAAGGAAAATCTAGAATGATTTGTTGGTTAAAGTTTAGAAATTAAGAGAAAACAATTTCCTTAAAACCCCTAATAGTTCCTTTCTACCTATGCAAATTTCTCTCCATGATATGGAAAAAGTAGTTTTTCAAACAAAAGCAGAAAATTTCAAATTCAAATAAATAAATTTGAAAAAATGAGGATCTTTTTAAAGAAATAATAGAGGAAATCAATTTCTTTATGCATAGTAAAAATTGGCTTATGCAGAGCAATTTTAGAGGAAATGTTGAAGTTCTCTTTGATGCTTGAAATAATTTACTTTATACATTTATGCAATCAAAAACTTATGCATTTGAACTTTAGCTGATTTTTCAAATCAGCGTATTTTGGAGAAATAAACTGTTTTGAACATGAACTTTATTACATGTGAACTAAGAAATCAAATGAATAATTCAAATTTATAGTCTTAATTGAAAATGAAATAAATATCATATTCTGATAAACTTTCTCAGAAATGAACAGTAAGAAGGAAAGAAAATTATGAAGAAAGAAACAAAACAAATAAAATAGTGCACAAAAGAAACACTGATCACTTTTGAAGCATATTTAAAGTAATTTTTCTCATATTTTCACCCTTTTAAACATAAGTATATTAATTAAATTAGTACTATTAAAAAACTATGGAAGTTAAAAAAATATTATTTATAAAATTCATAATATTGATACATGCCTTAAAATTTTTTAAAAATTGGAAAAGTATTTTAAAAGAAAAACTAAATAAAAGTTATTACATTTTTAAAATCAAACTTAATCTTAGATTTAAAAAGCCACATTCACTAACGGTAGATCTAAAAATTTTTGGGAAAGGAACATTTACACTACTACTACATAATAATATTAATAATTTAGAGTTGAAAAATGCTTGCAAATTTGTACAGCAGAAAAACTGAAATAATGTTTCTTTACTTACATAACACGGCTAGGTGAATATTTGTTTAAATGTTCTCCAAATATTTCCTCATATTCTAACGATAAAAAAAGTGACTTTTGTGGCCTAGAAAAATGAAAATATAATAATATACTCCTGATCGTATAAAAAGAATAATGGAAAAAATAAAGAGGTAAAGGTAATTATATAATGGTAATGCTTAGTAACTATACAATTCTGAAAATCAATAACCTTTTAATATCTATATTTTTTTTTTAAATAAAAAAATTTAAAGTTAATCATTGTGACTAATATGATTTGACAAAAACAATCAACATTTTAAAAATTGCATGACATCATAAATATTGTAATACTTTATATTGAAACAATATACTTTCGAGAATATAATAGTTTATTTTTCCAAAAAATTACTATTTAATAATTTAGTTAACTACAAAAATTTTCATTTTAATAGACTAAAAAAAAAATGAGCTTTAATTTTTAAAAATATATTTTTAATATCACAATTAAAATAAAAGAATCAAATTTAATAATAAATGATTCAGTGATGAATAAATTGTTCTAAAATTTCAAAAATATAAAAGGCATGAATTCTGTTTAGATTTCAAACAAATAATAAATTTTAAAACACTGTTTTTTAGAAGTTGGAGTTTTTTGGATTTTATTGGCATAAGAGCCACAATGTTGACTATGCTGTGTCAAACTGTATTTGTTTTAGGATTAAAATATATAATTTCAGCCATAAAATGCACTGTAAAAACATGAATATGGGGATAAAAACCTATATATTTTAAAAAAGGAAAAAGATTAGCATGTGATGTTTTATCAAGCAAATGAGAAAATGTGAAGTTGTTAAAGTGGTATAAACTTTGATCATGAAAACTTGGTCATTCAATGAGAATATGGTAAACAATCATGATGCAATTACATTGGTGCCTCTTCTCCAAAGAGTAAATGTCGATGGGTGAATCTAGTCTGTTGCACAATCTGGTTAAGATAATGTTTGCTTTTCTATTTGGAAGACATGGCCAAAGTTCAACACAAGGTTTAACACTATGAAGTTTTTTTTCTGTTAACAGAACCCACCGCATCTGACATTTTGAGTGATAGAGCAAAGTTATAAGTTTTCTCAAATCACTGATATTAATATTAATCATATATTTGCTGTTGTAGTAGCTGATTTGGCGGCACTGTCCACCTTTCTCATTGCCCGCAATACCCACATGAGCAGGTACTCAACAAAGCAAAATTGTAAGTCCACAAAAGGAAAGTACATTGAAAAGGTTTAAAATCTCAGATCATTTCTAGAATGAAGATGGAATGATTTTCGAGATTGTAAAACACTTAATGAACTGGTGTAAATTACATATTTCTCTTATGCACTGTCATATAATTTTCTAATGCAAATAGAGCAGCAGTCATCTCTGCTGTGAAAACTGAACAGGAAGGATGGGTTTTAAATAAAAATACTGCATTTGAGAAAATAACAGCAAATTAGACCCTATCCGATGTTTTTTATCTATCTGTGTGTATCGCTATATAATCTTTATATTGATGTCTATGTTTATAAAAACTGTGTCTATAAACAGAATCTGAAGTGTCAGATTTCGTAAACCCTTCAAATGGATTTAGGTATTGCATATTGGAATTTATCCAAGGAGGAAAAATATTGTTCAGTTGGGGTGTTGGATGCAGTTGAAGTAAATTTAGATCCATGTGAATGTTCAGAATTCTAGTAATAAACAGGTGTAAAAAAATTCCATGCTTCCTGTATTCGAGTTAAGAATGGGCAGAGTTTAAAATTATGAAAAGGATGTTGTGCATTTGACTCTATTCTAAAATAATAGTGCAGTGATAGTGTTTGTAGTCAAAGACTCCTGAGCACAGTCTGAGAGCAATATGGTGAACAGGGTCTAATTTCTGTAAAACTGTTTTTCTGGCTGACCTGTAAATAATACAATTATAATCCAGATAGAGTAGAACATTAACTAATTGAACAGAACGAGAGCTTTGTATATTTTAAGCACAGATGTACTTTGCTTCCCAAGTCGTAGTTGACAAAACTTTTAATATGTTTGATGCTTTTTCACACCTTTTCCGCAATACTTTTATGTGTGGGTGAAAAGTGAGCTTATCAAAGATAATGCCTAAAAATTGAACTTCAATTTTGAATGGTGTAATTACTTCATTTAATTTTACATCAAGGTTTAGATTTCATTTTCAAAAAAATCCAACACCAGTAGTTTTTGAAACCAAAAGGGTAAAAATATTGGCATTGTATCATTGTATTCTATTATTTACTGCAGATTGCAACTGTCTCTCCACAAACCCATGTTCATCCTTGTACAGGTCATCAACATACATGTTGCCTTTAACAGAAGGAGGCAGCTGCTTTAAAATATTATTAATTTCTAAAATAAAAAGAGCAACACTCATTAATACTGCCTTGAGGTACACTCTCTTCCTGAATAAAATAATCGAAGTATTCTGATTTTAACTTAACATGGAACTTCCTCAATCTTATAAAGTTTTTAACAAAAATTGCCCTTTAATCCGTCATGTAAATTCTTTGAAATACCGGATCTCCAGGCCCGATCATACGCTTTCTCAAAAAATATCGCAACCAAATGTTTCCTCTGTAAAAATGCCCGAAGGATATCAATGCAAGCAGATGATCCAGAGCACTCCGAACTTTTCTAAAACCACTTTGATGAGGATGAATAGATTATTAGTCTGCAAGTGGATTGATCATTTTTTCCAAGAGTTTGCAACTGGTTAAAGCAAATGGAAGGTAGTTTTCTGGGGTTTTAGGATCTTTTCCAGGTTTTAATAGCAGAATTGCTATTGCCTGCTGCCAGAGAATGGGGAAAAATTGATCATTCCAAATACGGTTGTAGAATAAAACTACAGCTTTTTGGGATTCTATTTTCAAATTTTTAATCACGGAATAGCTAATTTTGTTGGGTGCCGGTGATGCATCCCGGACATTGACGAGACATGATTGAAATTCGGAAGAAGTAAAATTACAGTTATATGCTAAATCAGCTCGAGAAAAAACCTAGTTTTTGTTCTGCTTTTCTTGTAGAATTTAAAATCGGAAGAGTATAATTCTAGCAGCTAGATGTTAGTGCCAAGGTCGAAGCTAAAGAATTTGCTGTGTTTTTAGTGAATGATAATGTTACTCCATCATGAATTAAAACAGAAATGTGATTTGACGTAGAAACACACGATGCTCTTTTTACTTTATTGCACTGCTCATGGCTTGAATTCTTTCAACTGATACTGGCATTTTTCAAGAAAGTCTGGTAAAACTAAACAGAAAATTATTGGAAGAAAAATGCAAACTAATTTGTTTTATATCCAAATTTTTATATTATTTCGATTTTAAGCAAAAGGAAAAGACTGCATTGTTTTGAATAAGACCAAAGTCAAATGCACTTACTAACTTAAATTTCAAAGTTAATACCTTAATAATAACTCAGTAATATTACAATGAAGTTAGCTCTCACCTGCTAACATTTAGCTGCTAATATTTCAAATATTAAACAAAAATTCTAATGTACTTACTTTTGAAATCGATTCCTTGGAACACCTCTCAACACAGATGACTGGAAAAGTGTTCTTTCTGAATCAAGCTTATAAAATGGAGTTAGAGAAGTCATGTAGTATTCATGTATATCTTTTTCAACCACTGAATTAAGATATGCATCATAACTTAAAGGCAAACCGGTATTTGAGCACACCATCTGAAAATTAGTTAATTTGTATTGCTTTAAAAAAATGTATAAAATCAATCTATTTTTTAATAAAATGATGAAAATTATCATTGCCATGATTTATCATTAAATTATAATTCTAGGTATAATATGCAATTTGATTTTTAAATATTTAAATTAATTTTCTATTTTACTGCTTAAAGTAAAAGAAATAAATGTATTGGGTACTATCTGGCTTCTCAATAATACACATCTTTCACAGCATTTAAGTTCAAAACCAAAATATATAAGAATAAAAGTATATGGTTATAGATTCAAATACATTATAAAATCAGAACTGTAAATAGAAAAAGACTTTGAGAAAGTCAAAGAATTTTCTTTTAATAGTAAAAAACAATATAAATATTATAATTTACAATCTCCACTTTTTAAAATTAAACTTCTGTACATTTAAAAATTGTAAGTAATGAAAGCTATTTTTCTCATATATTCCACATTCATTTCAGATATCATAAAGAACTTTAGCATGGATTTAAAAATCTAGGAAACAGATATCCATAGTTGTTCTCAATAAATCTTAATGTGATGAGAAAATTACTTCATATGTCTTTTATTTCATAATCAAATCAAAACAAAACCTTGTCAAAAGATTCCTAATGTTACTAGGCGATAAAAATAGAAAGATTTTCAAGAAATCCCAAGAAAATTCAAATGTCATAAAAGAATGCATTTTAGACATAAAAATGCAATGATAAGTTTTAATCTAATGATTTCATCATTAGTTTACAAATATATTACCTTCTCATTAAAAATTTCTAAATGTTTAGGAAAAAGCATTAAGAACCCCTTTTAAGTTTATCCTCAGTGAAACCTCAAAACTCAAAGTGAATTTCAAGATGACAATTTAAGTGCCTTAACAAAAAGCCAGCGTGCAACTATTGATAATTTCACAAAAACTGCAGTCAGATACTCATCTTACAAATACATAACTCTTCAATTCAGACAAAATCAGTTAAAAAGTGAATACCACAAAAATTTATTATTCTACTTTAGACCAGTAATTTGTAAAATGAAGACTACAATGCTAATTTAGACTGTTACTAAAGACACATCATATTTAAACTAACAAACTGGGAACAATGTACCATGAAAACAGATTTTATTTACATTATTATATTTAAGTCTAAATTACAATAACTACTTGACTCGGTTAAGCATCAGAAACATCTGTTCTTAGCTTTTTTCAACTAATTTGCTGTACACTTCTGAAGTGCAGAAACTATCTTTTTAACAATCATCATTTTCTTTAAATCATTTGATTTATAAGTGTGTTTTTTTAATATATATATTCTATATTTTAGAAACTTTGCTGATTCATGTTTTCCTTACAATCTACTTTCTTTTTTTTGCATGTAATCACAATATCATAGCATATAATTATAATATATGTTTATTTGTTTTTTGCAATTTGGAAATTTTTAGTTAAACTACATTTCTCCCCCCATTAGGTTAAAATTAAACATTTTGTAACATAGTTCATACATTGTACACCTTTGACAATGAATTTTTTACTAATATATATATTTTTTATTTGAGGAAAGTTTTCTTTCAACTAGAGCAGCTATAGAAGAGTATCATTAAAACTTTAATTACTTCATACGTTTTCTCCTATAACTTGTGATCAATCAACTCAATTCTTGAATACTTCAAATCCCTCGATTTCTGCAGAATTGCAAATCATGTCATTCAAAAAATTATTTTATTCTAATAAATAAGAGCCACATTCCTTTTTCTTATAACTGTCTGTAATGCAAGACCAGAAAGAGTAGCTTTAATCTTATAATACCAAACTTGTTATTATATTTTCTTCATTTCTAAATGACTTACAACACAGGTAAACATACAGATGAAAGAAGACTTATTCAAAACATTTTTAATGAAGTTATATAAAAAAATCCTGACATTATTATTTCATATGTCTTAGCTAGTTCTCTAAAAAACAATGACTGATTTGCTGATTTTTTATTCTATTAAGCATTCTGTCTTCAAAGAACTTGTACTAACTTTTCATATAATGACAGAGGAATTTTTGTTTGAAAAATTAAATTTGGAAGTTATATTTATAGACATTAAGCTTTCAATAACATCATTTTTCCTGACACTGAAAATTTTTAAACTGACATAACTATTTTAAATCCTGAGCCAAAAGTAACAAAAGTGCACAGACTCTCTGGTAGAATGCTGAAAATGGGTGGATAACTTTGTTTAATGACAAAAAAAAAGTCAAAAATAGAGTCAAATACAACACTCCACAATAAATTTTTTATAATTAAAATTTTGCTGTAAAAAGCTTGCCCTTTTCAATGCATAAATATACCAATTTATTTCAACTTTAATGGCTCATTCAGTAGCTTCTGTGTTCTCTTTTTCAGCAAAAATTATTGGAAAGTTTGCTGCAGTCTGAAAATTTTGGAATATACCTTTTTAATGGTTAGTCTTTAAATAATAAGGTACTTTAAAAAATTCACAATTAAAAAAAGTTTAATATGATGGTAGATTTTCAACAATTGCCTAAAGCCACTGAGCCGTAACAGAGATAGCAGATAGATTGAAAGAAGTCAACCATCTAGATGAAAAATAAATAAAATTGTAAAGAGTGCAAATCCTATAAATTATAATGTATTAGAACAATATAAACTGCCAAGACTATTCATATCACTATCTCTTCCATTTTTGAACATTTACAGTATTTATATATATATACTGATAAACAATACTGAGAATACGGATGCCACACAATTACAAGTCATAGTATATAAACATCACCTTTATAAAATTATTAAAATAAATCATTAATTTGCTAATGTGAAACTAAAATTGATTTGAAATATAAAGCAAAATTGACCAGCTTATAAGAAGTATTCTTAATATGCCTTATCTCAAGTCATAAAAAGTTTAAATCTGTCACATTTTTAATATATCAATTTTAATATCACAATTTAATATTCATAAAGTATCTAAATGAAATGAAGGGAGCAAGCTAACTTTAATAATCCAGTTTTACTAAGAATGGTGAAAGTTGTTTGCTATCATGCATATTATCATTCCATAACTAAAAAAACTTGCAATTTATTAATGGATTATACATTAATATAAGTGAAACTTTTTTTTTTAAAAAAAAGAAAGAAATTAAGAGTTTGCATAAAACATTCTTGGCAACATTTGAGTATATGCTTATTATGAGAAAACAGGCATTTAAATAAAACAAAAATTAATGCATGTAACAATGCAAAGTGAAAATAAATAAAGGTGTTTTGTTAGTTTTGAAAGAGGTTTATAAAAATTTTGTTGCCCGTGTAACTTTTTAAAAATAAGTTTGATATGTCCCTCTAAGAATTATAAGAATAATAAACCTCCATGCATTTCAAAGATCTCAATTATCATTCTAAGCATCTTGAATGTTCAAATAAATGATATAAAAATATCATCTCAATTTGATAGTCAGTTGTATATTCTTTCACATTATTATATTATAATTTCGCTTATGTCTTCTCCTTGTTATCAAACATATGAGATTTCAATCACCAAAAAACTGAAGAATGAAAAATTTCACAAGGCAAACTGAAATTTCAAACTGGTTTACTCTTTCCTTCCAAAAAATAATGGAATTCTATTCCATCTATTTTTTAAGGACTTTAATATCAAGTCAAAAAAAAAAAAAAAAAAAAAAAAATCAAGTGCTTTTCTAGTCTTAAATGCAACAAAATAAAATTCAGCCCATTTTTAAAGGCAGTTACCAAACTCTGAATGCAGGTAGTTTCACAATACTTGCATTAAAATGCTCCATTTCAATTTTTAAAAATTTAAAATTCAAATTTTCATTCATGTACAAATTTACTAAAGATAAAATAACATAAATAATTTTTAAAAACTTGTTTTAAATTTTCACCAAAGTATAAATTCAACTCAATCTTTGGATAAAATAATGATAAAAAAAAAAACTTTTAAAATGATAGAAATACATTTTTGCTTCCAAATGATACAACATTTTGTAGCATGTTAATTTTTGAAAAACAAATAAAATATTTTTCTTAAAACTGCCACTTTCAACTATCTATTTTGTAGAATAGTAGACAATTCATTGTATAATTGATCATAGCATTAATAAATTTAAGATATAAATAATATTCTGATAAAATTCCTACAGATATTATAATAAATATAACCTAATAATACATTACCTTTTGACCATAAGTTGACATTCATTGTAAATTTCAAAGCTTTCAAATGAAAAGGAGAAGTCACAGTCTCAATAGCAGCTGTATAAATTGCACTATGATACAGAAGATTTGGCTATACAAAACAAGAGAAACAAAATGCTAAAATCAAAAATGTAACAGGTTTAAAAAAATGAATTTCATAAAAAAATCCAAACATAAATTCCAAGAAGTAAAATAAGCAGTTAATAGAATAGTTAAAATGAATAAGTTTATATAAAAAATACCCCATTGAAATTTTAAAAACATTAAGTAATTTTTAGACAGAACTTTTAGATCTACTAAATCGAATTTAATAAATGCATTTTAAAAAAGGAAGTTTAAATAGAGATTACAATAAAGTAGTTTTGAAGAAGCATTCAATTAGCCATTATCATCATTTGTGTCTATTAAGCATAATTTTAAAAACATCAAAAAATATTCCAAGAAATATTTTTACTTTAAAAAGATTACAAAAAATGTAATTATAATAAATTATAATTATTTATTTTTTATTCATTCCAATTTTTCAGTTTTTACTTACTAATATTGGCCGAAAGACATTCAATGTTGATACAATGAAGACAGTTAGGAATAGTGACTACAAGATAGAGTGCAAAATTTAGAGAATTGGGGAACATGCTTTTTTTAAAGCACTTTCTCACTTTTTCTCCTAAGTTTTCTGTTTGTATACTTTAGTTGCATAGCAATGAAAAAAGTGGAACCCAACCTTAGTATCAAACCCAAATTTAGTACTTCCCAACATTGATTATTTGCAAGATAAATACTAAATTACACATTTATTGGATCTTTTAAGAATAAAATTTAATTTCCTCGTTAGTTTTTCTTTTGAGAAACTGAAAAGGCTTCCATGGCAATTTAATCAGGGGAATTATGAACAGGCACTAAATGCAATTAAAAAAAATCCATATTTTCATTCATTTTGAATAATTTATTACATAAAAAGAATCAATATTAAACTGATCTTAGAACATAGCAGTGTTCTATTAATCATGTTAATTTTTTTAAGATAAATTAACAACTGATATTTTTAAAGAATCTACCATTGGATCTGAATAAAAATATTTTTAACATGTGATAACAAGTTAATTATAATAATTTGATATTTATTTATATCAATTATCAAAGAAAATAAGAAAAATGACCATAAAGAAGGAAAAATGCATGATATTGAAAGAGGAATTTGTAGATGATGATTTTGAAAAGTAAAGAAAGAAAAGTTGAAGATAATTTATTTTTTGAAAAATATACATATTTTGATTGATTATATTAAAGGAACCAGCACATATGATCATTATTGGTTAATCTGAAGGGCTGATGCCATTGATAATATTCAACTAAATGTAACAGATATGAAAAGCAACTATCTGAATAAATCAAAATTTGTTCCAGCAGATAGTCATGAATGTCTAGAATAAGCTACAAATCCTGTCAAGTCTTTTCCCTTAAAAAAAAATTTCAATCATATAAATAATAAACACAAATGTAAGAAAAGTAAGTTGTATACAAGTTACAGTCAACTTGCATACAACCAATCTGAACTTGACTTGACTTCAAGACTAGTACTCTCTAAAGCTAAATTGAATTGTTACTAATCCCTCAATTTTAGTTACTTTTTTAAGTCTCAGGTATTTCTTTCCCATGTCTCATAAAATTAATTAATTTTTGTTTTTATATTCATTCATTTTTCTTTTTTCTGCATTCCTTTGATAAAATCGGGAATTCAAAATAATGAGTTTAAGAAACACACCAAAACATAAATCAAACATTTATTTTTATTCCTATTTTTAAGAACATTTTTAATTGAAGAAAACATCAATTTTGACAAAACTCATTTTCAGTTACCCTAATTGGCCTTACTTCTATTTCTTTAATAAAAATTTTAAATATAAAACAAGTATAAAATTAAGTTACTTTTGAATTAATCATCAATTTGCTCATTGACCATTATTTTATTATCAAAATGCCCCCCTCCCTATTTTTGAATAAACTAATCACAAATAAATGGCTTATGCTGATAAACATAAATTATATGTGACAGTTGTTAAAGTTATATTAAGGTTAATTAAACTCATTTTTTATAAATACAAACAATAAACTGATATTAAATCACTCATTCAGTTTTATAGCAAGAAATAAAAAGAATAAGACGCAAATATATATTACATTGTAATTAATGGAAGGAAAATTTTTGTATGGTTCAGATTGTATCACGATATCATCTGATAAGGATAATGGTGAAAAGAAAGAACAATTGCTGTTCAAGTTACACATGGAATTCAACACAGAATACAAATGATTTCTTTGGTCTTTAATATCTTGGAAAAAAATTTATAAATTTAAATTCCTAGTGATACTACGCTTAGATCCTTATTGTTACATAATAAAAATTATTGAAACAAAAAATGTTAAAAAACAATCATCAATTCAAAACCGTTTATCAACTCACTTATGATCTATCACACTTAAATGAAGTACTTGCTTGCGACACTAATTTGAAATTCATACAAAGAGTTTTAATAATTATAGTGTACATTTTTTCACAAATTCATTGATAAAATAATACAAAGTAAGGTATTTAATAATACTTATTATTTGCACAATAGGGAAATGTTTAACAATTGCAATCATTCTCTATTTCAGATTATTTAAATAAATATTAAAAGTTAATAACTTTTAATATTTATTTTAACTTTTTTCGGTTTTCCAATAGCTGAAGTAGATCAATAAAAAAAACACTAAATTATTCTTAATTATCTACAGATATTAAGATAGATTTAGAGATATGAGTAGAGGATTAAGAAACTTATGACAGTCCCTCAGAAAATATTTTTAAATTTGTGCTACAATTCAATTCAATTATATATAAATTTACCTAACATTTACATTAACAGTTTTTATTTAATAATACATGTGTTATATCAACTAATTAAAAAGAATATTAGATCTACATAAATAAAATCTATTCTCAGTTCAACATATTTTAGATAATATTCTTGCAACATATTCATTATAATAAATCCTGCTTATTCCCAAAACAGTAATAAGAATATGAATTACTTGCATTGACATGTTTTCCTTTTCTTGGAAAACAGAATGAAGGTATACACTGATATTCATCCACAAGATACAGAAGCATATTATTACTTATTCTAGAAAAGCCATTGTGAGCATCAAAAAGTAAATAGAAGCCCTGAAATTTTCAAACACAAAAGGAAATATTTTTATTTATTCCTATCAATATAAATACATGAAGATAAATCACAAAATAATTGATGAACTATTTTTTTATAATTCAAAATTTAAAAAGACAAACCACAGAAATTAATTATTTGGTGCATAAAGATAAAATATATTTATTATGGATTAATAACAATTGGTCATATAAAATCATTATGAATTTAATAATGAGAATAAGAATCTGTATCATTAATATAATCACAACAAAACGAACATATTTTTTGAAATGATTTTATAGGTATAGATAAATTATTGTCCTTTATTAGCTTAAATTTCCTTTTTTAATATTTATATTAGGAAAAGATAAAAATCTCTCCTTTTAAAATGGGAAAATTAACAAAGAGAAAGAAGATTGCTCATATCATGAAATATTAAAGACAAAATGAGATGTCATTTTTCACTGTATTGCAACTATTATTGCCTTTTCACATTAGCAATCAATCTATTGTTCACTAAAAACATAATACTGATCAAGCATCTATACTAGCTTTCAGGAAACTCTTGTTTAAACATATAATAAGAAAACCATGAATTAAATTTAAAATAAATAGTTGAAAGTAACTGAATAAAAAACAACATTTTAAACAACTAGAACATTTAAATGATTGCTAATTATTATATTTCATACAATGCTGAAGTTTTCAAACAAAACAATAAAGCTCAAACTTGTTTAATATTTTATTTATTACATTAATAAAAGAATGGCATTTACAAAAGATCTTTTAAAAACAGAAAATAAATTGATATTTTAAAATATTCTTTGATGGTGAAAAAAATGAGTGAAATACTATTATTCTAATAAACCTGTCACTTATAATATCATATTTTTTATGAATTCTTTATTATAATCTATTTCATGCAAAAAAAAAAAAATAATAATAATATGAAGGAGGCCAGTAGATAATCACCTTCTTCAGTCATTCTCCATATAGCATCTTCAGTCACTTCTTTTCCATTTCTTACTTATAAATCTTCTCCAATGCAATATAAATTAAAAGGCACATTTTCTCTAAGAAATAAAGAATATTTATGTTAAATTACTTCCAAATACATGAACAACATAGTTAAAGCATTAATATCTTTTTTAGATGATGGTAAAAGATCTATTAACTATAAAAAAATGCATATTATTTTGCTGGCTTTCATTTTTGAGCAGATTTTCAAACATTTTTCCTTATTTTGTCAAATATTTGTGTGATTTCCTTGTATTTTTGAAAATTAAAAAAGATGGATTCTGTTTCATTTCTATGCAGTTTATATGAAGAATAAGAAAAATGAACTTAATGTACCACAAAAGTTAGGAATTAAATAGAGATAAAATGATTTCATGGATAAGCTTGCTTGCTAGGAAAATAATCCATATACAAAATGAAAAGATATAAGCTATTAAAATAACATGATTTTGATACTTGTTACAATGTGATAGCTAAAAATATTTTATTTGAGGAAATTCTGCACATTAAGTTATGCATTACAGATTTAATCGAAGATATATTTTTCCAACAATCCAGCTGGTAATCAAAAGCAACAATTTAATGCTTAATAGCTTTGAAAAATGATAATTACACTTATATACTGAATTGTTTGTTGATGGATTAATCAATTTTTCAAATACATCAAGAAAAGGATTCTTCTTAACAGCTTCACTTTTAATAACTTCAACTTGTCTATCTCTTTGAAATAAAGTATATTAACATAAAAACTATAATTAAAATACAGCTTTGAAATAACATAATAGCAAATAAAAATGAAAACTTACCATAGAAGTTTACTATCATCTTCTGTAGGAGATCTGTACAAAGGGAATTCTTTTCTTTTAAGATTATCTTTTAAATCAACAGGAATTAAACGTGCATATATAACTTCATCCTGAAATTTAAAAAAAAAAAAAAAAAAGCTATGTCAGTAATAACTCAATAATACATAAAAGATTTCAGCAAATATGAAATAAATGTTAATCATAAAATAAAAAAATTATGAAGCATGTCTTGTTTTGCCTTGTTTTTCAGTATCTTAAAGGTATTATTGGATTCACAAAATAATTACAAATTCTAATTAAAAAGTTGAAATGGTCAATTGCTTTTCAACAGAAACATATACAGACATAAATACACATCATTTATTGTTATTATTATTCAAAAACACAAACTAAAAGTATAAATTTTATGAAAATTTTATAACTATATTTCATAATCTGAACTGAAATCTGATACTGATAACATATAAATAATATATATTTATACCATACCACATAATAAATACCATACAATATAAATAAAGATAAATATAAACAGACTTTTAAATATTAAAGTATTTTCATGCTTTTATAAGTATGTATAATTTTTAGGGATTGTCTTCCAAAATAATAATAATAAATCAGAATTTCAAATTTTGAGCTCAGTTAATAACAGGAAACTAAAATACTGATATAAGAAATCTAACACACTGAAAAAATATTTGTTTCATACATTAAATTTAAATATTTATGATTTTTTGCATGTATTAATTACTATTATTATAAGAAAAACTCTTTCAACTTTTATTTCTAAATTTAAAGAAATCCGTAAATATAAAATTATTTTGTACTTACACGAAGATTCAAACCTTCTCTATATATCACATCGTGGTTAATATTTAATGGAATTGAGCTATCAGGTGTATAACAAAAAGAAGATTCATGAAAGCACATCTTTTATTTATTTTTTCAAATAAAGTAGAAAATGATGCAACTAAACATAGATGGATAAAAATATATAAAGAACAGAAAGAAAGATGGCAGTATATGAAAAGAAAGTGAAAAACATATTTTAGATTTTTAAATTTAATAATGCACTTGGTTCCCATTAAAAACATCAAAAAGCTACTGATTATTTATTTAATTCCTTCAAACAAAAATGTAATTAATAGAGAATTTTAATATTTATTTTCATCTTATAGGGAGGAGCTAAATAAATCTAAAATTTATAAAGCAGTTTTTTTTCCTGTATTAAAAATTTGCTATAAACAAATTCAAGGAAGATATAAGACGTTTAGAACTATATCTATTTTGGGCACAATGAAAATAGATATCACTCAAATCTGGTAATATTCAAGATAATTGACATAGGTACTGATTTTTAACATTCTATTATCAATAGCATCAAATGCTACAATGCTTATAATGGGAATATAATGTACAGAAGAAACTTTTCTTACTCTAAATTAAGTATGTCACTAAAGAATCCGATACAACTACTAGTTCCTAAAACAAAATATTTGTCTGGTAGGAATTTTTATACTATCTTACATCTCATTAAAATCAACATACAACATTCTGAGTATTTTCATCATCATTTTTGTAATTTTTCTAAATGCATAAAACTCAAAAATTCCAATCCTTAAAAGAGCTTTACATAGAGTCATTTTTATTTATATTACCAGAGTATGCATGGAATGAACCAAGGCTTAATAAATGTCAGCAGCAATTAGAACATAATGTAAAGTTAAAAAAATGAATTATGTTAATGAAATGAAATAATAATGATTTTACACAGTTATTTTTTCCCCCTGGCAATGATACTTCATATAAGAAAAACTCAAATTAAATAAAAGAAAAATGGAATTAAAATATTTGCTGCAAATATTACAATTAGAATTTAATTAGTAGAACAATTTTGAATTATTGGAATGACCAAGAGGGTTTGCTTTCCAAAATGGAATAGATTCTGTTTTAATTGATGAAACCTTCATATATTGTATTCCTCATTAATAATAATTATTTTGAATTAAAGTCTAACAATGAACTGAATTCAAATTAAAGAAGCTTTATCTATAAAGTGTTTTTTATAAAAACAAAAATAATTGCAAGTATTGAAAGAATTACTTCTATGAGCCAAGTAAAATGCCAAAGAATGAAACCAATATTTCTTGTATTATTCTCTGAAGTGTAAATTACAATTGACTTTGTGTACTTACACTTCTACAGGTCTACTCTGCGATACTCTCTTAGGAGAGCATAGGACTAATATGACCTAACTATAGTAGAATGAAAATCTCCTTCCTTATCAATTCAGTGAAAATCGTTGAATTTATTGTGGAAAAAATTTAAAATCAATGAAAAAATAAAAATTTTCATTTAAAAATAGGTAGAAATGTTTGAATAATTACTAAAAAATTACACTTTTAGACAGCAGAATTTTAATTTCAATTCCTTGATATGCATTTCAATTCTGAAAGAATTTAATATTTTTTTAAAAAATTCTCAATATTAAATAAATTACATTAAGTGTTTAAAACAATTTTTATTAGAATGGCACTTACTTATTATATTCTGTAACACATTAATATTTATATATGCACTTGGAAGTGGTTGTATGGATAAATATACATTAAATTGTCCACATCAGCTAGATTAAATAATACTATTCCGTCATCAAACCAAAATTTTGGCAAATAGTTTGGCTTTAGATTACTTATTAGAATGTGGTAACCTAATTAATCATATGAAGAGGATATTTAGAAGTTAGGAATAATAAAGATATAAAGATATTTAAATTTAAGTATTTGACATTTGGTACAGTTTGAAAGGATTGATAAATATCTGGCACTAAAAACTTAATAAAAACTTTTTGATAATACATATTAAAATTAAGAATTCAAAATATATTGAATCACCATTACAACTGTCAAATTCCATAAATGTAAGTGATATAGAATAGGCTGGACACCCCAGACCCACAAATATTTACTACAGTAATATAGGTTATTATCATGCAAATAATCTTTTCAATAAAAAGAATTACAAAAATGACTTTAAAAAAACAAAAATTCATTATTAAAAAATCTTCCAATTAATAATTTATTGAAAAATTATTAAAAAATTTTTATCAATACCAAAATGGGTCGATCCTATTTTAGCCCACCTCTAACGCCAATTTAAAAACTCGCCAAATTATCAGCGATAATGATTTAAAAATGGCAACCCTGACAACATCTGAAGAGAAATGCGGCAACCCTACGGAA
>JAPMOQ010045014.1:162290-174046 GCA_026543055.1 Argiope trifasciata
ATATATATATATATATAAATTTTGTCACCTCGGAATGTATCAATAACCCTTCCGTATTCACGGTTTCTGTATTTGCGGCCTATTTATTGAACATATACCCCACGAATAAAGAGCTTTTATTGTAATAATGCTGGTCGTATGAAGTAATGTCGATCCCACGGGATGTAGGTTAAACTTTTTTCGAACCGGAAGTCGCCCTCCTCTGTCCGTAGCTCCTCTTGAGTGTCACCACCTTCTGCACGAACTGCTCGAAGATGCTGGTGGACGCCCAGACGGAGATTCCGAGCCAGCAGCCGATTAGGCCTCCGATGTAACTGAAGAGCTCGCCTTTCTGGAGAAGGAATCGAAATGAGTTGGGAAACAAAGACACTCGTTATTAGTATGGCTGGCTGACAATAAATTCTGCAAATAAAACGTTCAACCATTGTGCATATTTTCAGATACAGAATTAGAAATTCCCCTGGGGGGTCCTTTATTTTAAGTCAGCGAAAGATGAGCGGTCGCTTCCTGCGTATTGTTCTACCATCACAAGAAAAACCGCTAGCGTCTCAGTCCCAACATTTATCTCTATGGGATGAACGAATCCATCACAAACCGTACTTTCCACAGGTTTGATCGAGATAAGTTTGGCTTTTAAATGTTGAGTTGTAGCTCAATATTTTCCCCGTTGTGTTGGTAGTGGATGATTCCCAAGCGGGGTTTCGATATATTAGCTTAAATCATATTTTTTAGTAACCTTTCATCTGATTTAATGGATATTTAATACAAATACCATTTAATCATTCATGTAGCATCACTAGCCGCCTTTGGTGACCAGCTGGTTTGCCATGAGTAATGGGGTCCAAAATTTTCAATTAAATCACATATCCAATAGCCTTGAAGTAACTCCGGGCATTGATTGGCCTGAAATGAATATTTTCTTTAAGATGGTGGACGGAAAGTTCTAAAAGAACACGTTTTTCTAATAATATTCTTTAATTTTATAAATTAGTCATTTTTAATGATTGATTCAGAAGACTGGTTGATGTAGAAACTTTTATTTAAAATATGAATAAAAATATTTTGTAAAATATGGCTTACAGAGCAAAGTATGAAGAAATCTAAAACTCTTTATTCATCAATGCATTGTTTGACTCAAGCTACATAAAATGTAATTATTTATTTCCTTTAGATCAAATTAATAGTATTAAACAATAAATATATGCCTATTAATAATATTTTACAAATTGGCCATTGGACCGGAATTCGAATGCATATCCTGTATAAATTCAATCCTGTATAAATAAAGATAATTTGTTGAATTAATTATTATTTATTAATAATTAATTATGAAAATTAATAATGTTGTTCTCAACGAAGCAAATCGACGTATCGATGTGATTAATTAGCCCATTCCGTAGGGATAAGGTTGAAATTGAGACGCCAGTAGAAAAAACCTGAACATGAATTACCGTAGACAGACGAGTCTAAGTAAGGAGGGAAGTAGGCATTAAAGCTGGCCGCAACATTTGGCTCACTGAACGCGCTTCATTAGGCGAGACATTCTTTTCGCTTGGGTTTTCACAGATGTATTTATGTGACAGCTAAAATTAAATTGTAGATAAATTCCTAGTTATTTGAGCTTTAAAATAACGCCTTTCATAAGAGTGCCTTCAACGATATTAATTCAACTGCTTTTGCATTGATTTTTTTAAGACCTGAGGTAGCCGTCAATGAAATAAAAATCATTGGATAATCACAAAATAGTTTGATATTTTCTGGAAGATTCATGTGTGTTTAAGAGTGGAAAGCTTACGTTTTAAAACTAAATCCCCTCCCTTCATTTTACTCTAGAATTTATGAGTTTTGAATAAGGTGAAAATGATAGCTACATATAACAAACTTCCGATCAGAAGAAAAAAAGTTTGCATTTCACTTTCTATAGCTTCCGTTATAAGACATGGAATATTATAGAACAAATATTAGACCTCTAACCAGATATTTGCATTAGCTCCCGTTAAGAACATTTGGGATGCTTCATTTTTTTCTCTCTCCAAAGTTCTTTCCAAATGTAGGCATGCATTCAGCTACTTATATATCTCCCTTCTTTATTATAAAACTAACTGCACTGGTTCACAAATTCGTAATAATATAAATTTGTCCTGTTTTGAATACAACTATCGTATTGTGACGGATAATTTTTATTTAAAGACTCCTCGAACAGAATCCGTCAGACTCAAGAGCAAATAAAAAAAAAGTTTGATCCTACTCAAAAACAATTTTTTTTAAGTACGATGATGATGGGCTGCTCTCTAGTATTAAATGAAACTTTTTCCTCCTTAATTATACTTTTCAACCGAAAAAGAGTTTGTTTCGAACAGTTACGTAAAGAATAATAAGCATTTTTATCATAAAATTGGACAAAATAAATAGTTAATTCTTCACTCAACACATCGACGGACCCTATTAATACTCCTCATAACACATTCATTTGGTGTTAAGGATCTCTAAAATAATACTCCTCAAATAAAATCACACCAAGTTAAAAAATCCGCTTTTATTAAAAACACAATTATAAATTATCTATACAGCTCGCCTCACGTAATTGCATTGAGTCACGAGATTGAGCGAGAAATGTGCTTGAATAGAAATCAAAGCTACCTTTATTGCGATTTCAGCAAGTTCGAATTCTTCTTGAATGCCTTTTTCCAGGAAGCCTCAACGGACAATATCGCGATCGAGGCTATGAATTCCACTTTTCACATAATTATGATTTATCGCAATTATCAACGGTTATTATTGGTTCTGAGGCCAACGGTGCCTCATCTTGAAGCAGCGTCTGATCACCTTCGTATAGTTAAGCTACTCTTTTTATACAAGAAATAAAATTTTAAAATCTATTATAAATAATCTATATACAATAATTCTATATTTAATACATACATAATAATTTAATTATCTATGTACAATAATTCTATATTTAATCCATACATAATAATTTAATAACCTATGTACAATATTTCTATATTTAATAATTTATACATAATAATTTAATAACCTAACCTAATAACCATAATAATTTAATTATCTATTTATAAATACAATTATTTTTTTCTTTTCAGCAAAGATTTCTATTTTTATTGTTGTGACATATGGCACTTTACAAGTTTGCTAATAGATACGGATGGCGATTTAAGCCGAAATTTAGCGTCTCTTGTTCTTTCAGTAGCGCCAACTACGGCCAAGAGTACGACTTAGCTATTTCATGCTTTACATTCACTAGCACAACCCCTTTTTACAGGGGGCCCTCATTTACACTACTCACATATAGAGCATAGAAGAACAACCATGCTCAAATCGGGATTCGAACCCGGGACGCCCAGATTACTGGGAAGATACGCTACCACTATGCCAGGACACCGGCTCTATTTTATTATAAATTGTAATGTATTTTCCCCTTTTAAAAAAATCCTACAAATTGAATTGCAGGTCCTCTTTTCTTGAAATACGATGCCTGAAGTTAGATGGTCAGTGTTATATTTCGTTATTTGGATGAAGAATTGAAAGTGTTAACAATTGAAAGTAATACTGAGAGGCCATAAGGTTTCAAATTCGACATTTTACTTACCGCATATAAAGGATCGTGAGACATTATTTTGACTTCAGGATTTTTCACCAGAACTACGATCATTGTGCTGCAGAAGAAACGAAAGAAAAAATAATTATTGAATAAATTCTCTGAAACAATTCTGTAAAGTACGTTCTCTAACAAGAGGATAACTCAGTCATCATTTGTGCTTTAGTTAACAGCTGGATCAGCTAACAGTCATTCTTCTCAGTTATGAAGGTTTCAGTGTTACCAACTCACTTCTCATTGCTTCTTAAAGGGAGGCATTAGGTATACAGTTGTTAGTTATTGGCTTATAAAATACTAGCCGCCTTTGGCGAGCAGCTGGTTCGCCATGAGTAATGCGTTCTAAAATTTTCAAATAAATCCCATATTCATTACCCTTGAAGTCATTCCGGGCATTGATTGGCCTGAAATTAATATTTTCTTTAAGATGATGGACGGAAAGTTCTAAAAGAACACGTTTTCCTAATAATAATCTTTCATTTTATAAATCAGTCAGTTTTAATGATTGATTCAGAAGACTGATTGATGTAGCAACTTTTATTTAAAATATGAATAAAAATATTTTGTAAAATATGGCTGACAGAGCAAAGTATGAAGAAATCTAAAACTCATTATTCATAAATGCATTGTTCGAATCAAGTTTGAAAAGTAAATGACAAATTTAAATAAATTAAAATCAACTTAAATTTAAGAAAGAGATAATTTGACTTACAAGTATGGTCAGTTTTAACATTTTAAAGTAATAACAAAATTTTTGTATTGTAGTTAAATTTTTCGAGTGAGTGGGCTCAATGATTGTAAAAAGTTTTTGAAGTATTTCAGTGTTCTAAAATAATAAATAATAATAATAATTTTAAATCTCACTTTTGGTTCCTTAATCCAGTTTCCTATAAGTGAAAAAAAATGCCATGCATTAGAATTACAACGAACAAATGAATGAAATATATGAATGCTTTAAAAGAGCGTCATTGCAATGAAATGCTCTTACCGAATTTCGTTCATTTTCTGTTTCTACAACAGTGTACGGGTACTTCAGTTTTCTAAATGGAAAAAAAAGGCAGATTTCAGTATGTGTAGAAAATACTAAAACTTAATTTATGAAAGTTTCAGTAGAATAAACGAATTTAATTTGGAATTCGTAGTAAAATTTGTAAAAAATTAAGTATTTGTAAAAAAATTAAGTTAGTATTAACAATCGAATGCCATTCTCTATGTAAATATATTAAAGAGATTTCAACAAGTGAGAAAATACTAAAATTATAATTTAGAAAAGTTTCAGTAGAGTAAAAACATTTAATTATAATATTTAACGGAGTAAAGATTATAACAAATTAAGTAGATTAACTGAATTCTATTTTCTATGTAAATATATAAAAAATATATTAAAGAGAAACAGGAATAAGGACAGGCAGGGATTTTGATGATACGAATTAATTCATAATATATTGCTTTCTAAATAAATAAATTGACAGTTTCAGAGACCCATCAAAACGCATATTTAATTATATCAAAAAGTATTTTTATTAAAATTTACAGATATCAAATTTCTTACTTAACTAATGAGAATTTGATGAACTAGCTGAATTTAATACATTTTAAGGAACTTGTTAATATCATATTCGATTTCACTTTAAAACAATCGT
The DNA here is from genome assembly GCA_026543055.1 of Argiope trifasciata. Lineage (NCBI taxonomy): Eukaryota > Metazoa > Arthropoda > Arachnida > Araneae > Araneidae > Argiope > Argiope trifasciata. The sequence goes on from JAPMOQ010045014.1 coordinate 167,547, forward strand.
ATGTCACCGCGTTCAGTAACAAGGAGCCGATTTCTCTTTTTCGTTACCAATGTTGTCTCGGCACTCAATCCACGTTCTACTAAATATGCAGAAGGGAATGCTATCACAAATCGTTGAACAATCAACCCTAATCCTGATTGCAGCTGCGAAATAGACTTCTGCAGCCAAAATTCTTGAATTTAATTTTTAGATCCTCATTTGTCGTCAGTTCTATGAGTTCTTCTTCTAACTGAGGTGATCCTGCTGTGTTGATATTGAAAAAAAGATCCAAAACCCAGTTTGGTATGTCCATGCTTAAAATGTCCTGGAATCGCTCCCTGAAGTTATTGTACGCCATATTTGGTTGATCCTCTAACGTCCCTTCGTGCCATATCAATGCCCCCAAAGATTTTTTTAATCCACCTTCCCGTTCCACATCGATTGATGTAAAAACTAATTTTTGTCTAAATTTTTCCAGAATCTATGTAGTAAACAAGAACATTCGGCTTCGTTTTCCTCTATATACCGTTATTTTTGTACCCACCAACAAGCCATGTGGTTACACTAGAAACATCGTCAGACAACGTACTTGCCCCGCATACAATGTGTTAATAATGGATTCATTTCTGCTGGTTGAAATATTTTCAAATTAAAGAAGATACTTGCATGCAATCCGGGTTACACCCTATCAAACACGTACGTCGAATGTCACTCAGATCTTCTTCAGGCAGTGAAGAATTTTGGCAGCCTTCATATCCTAGAAAATTTTACTTTTTGTCAATGATATGAAATCAGGCAGTAAAATTTTACTGAAAAGTTTCTAAAGAAACACAAGTCGCGAACACCATTTTCAGAAGAGTGACCATCTGCAGGGATACATTGATTTTACACATGTTATGGAATGCAACCTATGAATTAGTTTTTGAAAAGATCCCAATAAACTATAATTAGAACTGACTATTTATATTTTGAAAAGGGATAGATACTAATAGATACCATGGATACTAATCCTGTTTTCAATTTATACACTGACTACCAATAAGTATTTGGACACCTATGCAAATGACGATATCTGGAATGATGATCTAGGGATATTTCTCCTGGTATGGGCTGGGACCCTTTATCCCCATTCATGATAAGCTCAACTCCGATATCTACTGCACTATTTTGGATGACAATGGGCTTAATACGTTGTGGCAGTTTGACGGGTTACTTTCAGGACGACAATGTGAGTTGTCATGTTTCGACGTTCACCAAGGCTTGGTAGGGTGCCAATGGAGTTCATCGAACGGACTGGCCTGCCCAGACCTGAACCGTATCGAGAACCTCTGGGAAGAGTCGTATCGCCGAATCCAGGGGTGCACTACCCGTGCAAAATCGGTGAAGGAACTTTTATGTCTTCTCCAAGCCGAGTGGAAGAAAACACCACCAGCTGTCCTACAAAGACTTGTGGAAAGTATGCCCCGGAGGGTCCACGCTGTTATGGCCTCTCGTGGAGGCCCTGCCAACTATTGATTTTGACTGAAGTTAGTTTTTCTTTTCTACCACAGGTGTCCAAATACTTATTGGTAGTCAGTGTATAAGGTTGATTTGAAAAATTGGTAACAGCTCTTTAATATTTAATTGCTTTGGTCAGTTAAAAACTGGTAATTTGAAAACGTAATACTAGAAGTAGATCAAAAACTTTAATTATTTATTGACTCTGGGGTCAAAAATATTTTAATGAAGCTTAAGTAGAAGTCTATTAATAAAGATGCAATTTTTGCTTTCAGTACCATAAATTCGTTTTATTTCATCAGACGTAAAAATATTTTTGCATTTTCTGTGACTTGAAAAAAATAATTTATATCAGTATTTTTAAAAGTCATTATTATCATTTTCCAGATTATTCTTACATTTTATCAATATTTAAAAAACAATTCTTTAAAAAAATCCCCCATTTAATTGTGGGATACAAAATTAAGGATTACGAAATTCTCAATTTTTTAAAAACTTTGTTTTGTTCTAGCGAAAATAAATGATTTTTTTAAAACAGCATTTGCACGGAAAGTTTGAATCATTTTAATTGAGGGAAACTTCATTTTTTCTTATTACCCAATAATGAATTTGGGACATTCGAAGCAAATTTACTCCTAGTTTGCATTGACACGTTTACGAATTGGACACATTAGATTCACCCATATTCATTTGTTGTTAGGTGAACAACCACCACGGTATTAGCGATGTCATTGTCAAATGTCTGTACAACATATTTTGTCAGGATGCCCACATTTCAATGCCCAGCGCTTACTCTTTTTTCAAAACTCCATAAGTCCATAAAGTTTTATCACTTTATTTGAATCGTGATTACATTTCAGCTTCTACTCATATACCCGTCGGGGATTCTTTTAAAGTAATATAATTTTACCCGTTGTTTAGCGCAGTATGGTCAACATCATGGCTATTGCGCCATAAAAATCCAAACAAAATGCATTGCGAAATAAATACCTGGTTGCCCTTGAACTTACTTTTGTAACAAAGAGATTCTGGCTTGAAATGCATCGTCACCCCCATGTCACAGCCGATGCACTGCTTGAAAAATTCCGATCTGCATAATTCTCTGCACATCTACGAGAAAAAAAACATGGTATAAGGATCTCACACTAAAAAGAATTAATTCAATTTTCACTACTTGAATGGATAGAATCATTTTGAAACTCCATACCAATTTCTTAACATTTTGAATAATAAATATAGCTGCTTTCTGCTCAAGCTCGGACATTTTAGTTCAAGAGTACCAAAAGGGATTTCATTCTTATAAACACATTTTTCCCTCTTGATGCCTACATATTTGTAATAGAGTTACATCCCGTGATTTAACCATACCATTTTTTATATGATTATCTTCTGATGTGACCGTGTGAGAAATGTGACCATATGTGACCATGAAAGGCCGAAATCAGAGAATGACGACATTCACCGGTGACGACATTACACTCTTGTACATTCGGACGCTCACCGGTGTATGTCGGCAATCACAGATATGCTCTGGTGAAGGTCGAAAAGAGAGGAGCCGACAAAGAGGAGACTGGCTGTTTCTCGCCAAACCCTCTAAATCCTATGTTCTGGTGGAGTCTCCCGCCAAATCCTGGCGACTGGCTGTTTCCAGCCACATCCGTTGTGCTGGTGGAGTCAGTCAGTTTTGTCAGTCTTATGCATATGCAAGGTTCGATAGTGAGAGCAAATAATTTTTCTTAATTTTTTTTTCTGATTTCCTGATTTATACAGAATGGATACTATAGTGAATCGGGATCTTTTTCTTGAAAATCTTCTGCATGTTCAACATTCACCATTAGTGCACGGGGAATGTCGAAATTCACCGGTGTAAGTCAGAAATAAGGGTATTTAGCAAATATTTCTGGCATACACCAAGCGACTATGTGAATGTCGACATTCTCCAGATTTCGGTGTTTCACCGTAACATGTATATACATTAAAGATCTTCCAAACTATCTAAAAGGTTTGATTTGTGTAGTTTAATGGTGCAAGAGCCATATTTGGCCATATTGCGTCAACTATCTGAAAGGAACTATTGCATGGTAAAATAACTAAACTAAAATAACATTTTGAAATTACCAATATCTGGGGCCTCCCAATTTTGAACTATTATATAATGTGCAGTATAGAGCAAAAACCACTCTATAGACACCCATATTAGAACAGCAGAAGGATGTCTGATCGATATGCACCAGGCGTGCATTGGCAGTATTCAAATTTTAAAGAAATTTTTAGGATTAGTATACCTACCAGAAATTACTTTTTCCCACTGATGATCCACAACATGACCCAGAATATCTTCTATCTACTTTAATATTACGAAATAGAAATTTCCCTTGGCCCCTTTCTTCCTCACTTAAGCATGGAGCCATCTTAAGGCATCAAAAGCTGCAGCATCTCAAGTGGGTTGAAACTATTCCATCAACAGATTCACTGTGTGGCGGTGATATTGGCAGAAATTATGCCAATGTGGCGATTGAATTCCGCCAACTGCGATGTTTGGGACTTATAATCAATCTGGCAATGGTATTGGAGGAAATTGTGTTTGGGACTGGTACCAATGTGTTGGTGGGAATTGTGCCAATGTGGAGGTTGAAATCCTTCAAGTTCGATGTTTGGGACTTATCATCAATGTGGCGAGGATATTATCGGAAATTATGAATAGTCATTTTGTTCGAAAGTTTTTTGTAGTTTAAATCTGTTAACGATTTTATGCACGTTTCAATCTTACTTTTCCCCCATTCAATTCATCATATCATGTCCTCATAATATAAAAAAATCTCTTTGCACTCTTACAAAAATATTTAAAGTTAATAAAAAAAATTTAAAATTTATACTTTTGAATTCATAAATTTAGTAAAGCGAATAAAGAAAAAAAAATCCTACTTCTTGAGAACGAGGTTTTGTCTCATTAATGTTTTCCAGCTTCACGTCATAATTTGTGCAGTTGGTTTGGTATGGGAGTGGTAAAAGGCGGTATTCCTCCTGAAAGAAATGGCATGAAAGAGAAATAAATTGAGGTGAAGGATTACTAGTAACTATGCACTACTGTGTTATTCAAGTTTCAAAATAAGCTATTAAAAGACTTGCTTTGAAATATAATTTTAACACCCTGGGTATTTACAATATTTTTGTTTCTATTGGATTATTTATTATTTTTCTATTAGATTATAATATTTTTAAATTTTTCATTACTTTTCATTAAAAAGCTTTTAGAGGGCCGCGGTAGCCTGGTTGGTAGAGTGACAGACTCGTAACCGAAAGGTGGCGGGTTCTGTCCTCGTCTTGTCCAAAGAACACCGTGTTGGCTCATGGCAGTGGGGGCACGTTCAATAGGTCCTCCAAGTTCCTATCACAAAACGAAACCTCTGAGGGTGCTGAATCAGGGATGAGTCGGTCTCACACTCGGATCTAAATTCTGACTTGCAGATGGATGGATGAGTGTATGAATGAGTTATGTCATGTCCGTTCGAGCAGAGTCGTCCTTTCACCTGAACGGTGCTCGTTCACAACGAAAGGCGCACACCTCTGCCTTCATTCGAAAGAGATCTGCTCATTCGGGTGGGGTATGAACAATTGGTATTAGACAACAAGAAGTTTTTAAGGGGGCTTCCGTTGACCCGATTCATATCACACCTCCCAGATGGCTGACTTCTGATACTCCTTTCAAGCCAACGTAATGTTTATTTGTGGTATATCAGAATGTTGAAAAGTGTTTATCAAAGGTAACGTTGATGATTTTTGATTGATCGGTAAGTCATATCACTGACCTCCGACTCACTACTAAGGCACACGGATAAACCTTGCAAATACACTGAATACCAATAAGTATTTGGACACCTATCCAAATGACGATATCTGGAATGACGGTATGGGGGTATTTCTGCTGGTATGGGCTGGTCCCCATTCATGGTAAGCTCCACTCTGATACCTACTGCACTATTTGGGAGGACAATGGGCTTGCGGCAGTTTGACGGATTACTTTCAGGACGAAAATGCCAGTTGTCGACGTTAACCAAGGCTTGGTAGGGTGCCAATGGAGTTCATCGAATGGACTGGCCTGCCCAGATCTGAACCCTATTGAGAGCCTCTGGGACGCCGAATTCAGCGGTGCACTACTCGTGCCAAATCGGTGAAAGAACTTCTCCAAGCCAAGAACCACCAGCTGTCGCACAAAGTCTCGTGGAATGTATGTCATGCTGTCATGACTTCTCGTGGAGGTTCTACCAACAATTGATTTTGAATAAAGTTAGTTTTTCTTTCCTATCATGGGTGTCCAAATACTTATTGGTAGTCAGTGTCTCTTGATGGAGATGATCAAATTTCAAAAAGTAATTCTAAAATGGAATCTGATACTTACGAAGTTGACCTCCACCACGTAGGTGTAACCCGATCTGAGGGCGTGCCCCTCGTACACGGGGTTCAGGGGGTTGAAAGGGGAGTGGATGGCGTAGAAAGCTTGAGGTCTTCCGCGTGCGTCGAAGGACTCCGGTTCGTGCAGGCTGAGGTGGTAGCGGTAGATTTCGAACGCCGTGAATATCTCCAGGTCTGACAAAAGAAACGTATGGGTGAAAAATCACAGTGCAATAGCTGGCACGTAAATAAAATCTGTGTGATTCGTCATTTTGAACCACGGTCAGATGACACTTGAGCTTGCACCCCCCTCTCCACACCACACCAGCGGGAGGACGTGTGGCCTGACAGATTGAACGTGCTAGAGACCCCCTCACACGACGGTTTTTCGGAGGAATAGAGTCTTGAACCTGAAACCCGGTTCCGAAATCGAGTCCTTACCACCAGGCCACCGCGGCCTATCTGGAGGATGTCATCTGGCTTATAAAACTTCCACTGCAATGTGAAAGGAGAGTCGAACGATATTTTATTGCTGTTTAGTGGGGATCTTGTTGGCAGTTGATTTTTTAATGCGTCTTACCCCAATTTTTTGTTTGGCTGATTATTTATCAGCTTCATTTTTTTTATTTATT
>JAPMOQ010045014.1:174056-191218 GCA_026543055.1 Argiope trifasciata
ATTGGCTGATTATTTATCAGCTTCATTTATTTATTAATTTTATTGACAGATTATTTATCAGCTTCATTTTTTATTTATTTTATGGGCTGATTCTTTATCGCCTTTTTTCATTCATTGGCTGATTACTTATTGCCTTTTTAAAATTTATTTATTTTATTGTCTGATTAGTTATCAGCGTCATTTTCTATTTATCTATTGGCTGAATATTTATCACCATTTTGTTTAAATTTGTCCAGGTAGATGGCGCCACAACAGCCGAACAAAGGTTGCGTTTTCTTTGTTTATCGTCCTAGTTCACCAATGTTGCATTTGATGGCAGGTGGGATTTAAGAAATCTCATTTAAGAAATTTTATTACCTTGTTAAACAGTTTAATAAAAAGAATGTCTCATTTTGGAATGGCATGAAGTTTATTTTTGGGGCGAGATCATGATTAGAAGGTATTTAACCTTCCAGTGGGCGCGGCCGTCATTCCAACATGAAAGGTCGCCCGTATTTCTGACATACGATATAGTAAATTGTAAATTTTCAAAAGCGTCTCTATTTAAATTATATTGTAAATAGCTTAGGATTAATAACTACAATCACTTTAAACATTTTTTTACTTGAAAAGAAGCAGAAACAATATAAACATAGATTGCAATAACAACATAAAATGACCGCAGGTTAACTGAATTGATTTAAAAATAATATAAAAGAAGTTGTCGATATTTTGACCGAACAATTTGCATATAAAATATAGAAGTGCAAAAATACAGAATTTATGAATAAAAAGTAATTGAAAGTTAGATAGGAAAAGGAAAAAAATACTTTCATGGTTATTTCATTGCAGCATTGTTATTTGAGCAAATGTGTTTAGTGTGCTCCAAACATATAAATTTCCTTCAAATCTCACAATGTGATTCTAGTCCGCTTTTCTTTTTGGCAGGGGTTTTTCCCTGACGTCGCATCTACCAATTCTTCAATACCTATTTCGGCTTTTTTCTTTAGCACCTTTCATTTTAGCTCACTTTTTAGAGATGTGGGGGCTTTTTTTCAACATTTTCCTGCGTAAGTGCATCTGCCAGCTGTCGCCTGTCTAAAACAATACGAATTTATTTATAAAATCATACAAAATCAGATGTGACAAAAGCGTACATGAATGGTCGCGCGTATCTCTAAAATACAAACATCTGATTGGCAGAGACTACAAACTTACGACGATAACTAAAAGTAGGTCAAAAGGAAGGGGGCATGTAGCCAAGGACAGGCGTTCCCAGTGCCACCAGGTCTAAAGGTATAAAACGAAATTCCTCTCTAGTGCATCTCTCACATACGCTCTCCCGCTGGAAGGTTAAGTCGAGATTCCATGTTCAGAATTTCTACAGGTGCCTCCGAATTGCTCTAATGAGAGGGGGGTTTTCATGTTTCCCGCAAGTGGCGGAATGGAAGCTACCACCCGCACTTTTAATTACTCATAACGATTTAAAAGACTCTTTTTGTGACACTTACTACTAGTTTTTGTTCTTTGCTTCAATCTGCTTTGATACAGATGAAGATTTTCCGAGTAGCATTTCACGTAGCCGTCCACACCTTCTTGAATGAATGTAACAGTCGCATTCCTTGTTCTGAAGTATAAAAAAATACTATTATTCGTGGCCCATAGATATAAGCCAATAATAAATGTTCAAAATGACTTATTTAAAAAAAGTTTTGATGAAAAAATAAACAAGCTGAACAAAAGGTTCTGCAGTCCAAAATAAGAAATAAAACTTCATTTTTGGTTTAACATATGAAGGTGTCCGACTACGTTAAAAACACTGGTATTCGACTCCATTGGCGAGTTTAAAAAAAAAAAGTGTTACTTCTTGTCATTCAAACCTTTCTCTTTCCAAAACGGTTTGTTTTTTCTTAGAAAAGGTAGGTCTCGCCTCTCACCCAGAGGAATTTTCGGCAAAATATAATTTTCAGCTGAAATGTTTTCTTCACTTGCATTTTAATTTTTATAAATATTCCCCACCATTAATCTGATATCTGAAAAGCTAACAGAGGTATTTATATGAAAACTTCTGGGTGTCTTTTAAACAATGTGGGCAATGAAATGAACCAAGAGTGTTATTGTTGATGGAATACTTTTTCTGTTATAAGTGTTTTTAGAAGAATTAAGTTGGGAATTTATGGGAAAAATGCATACATAAGTATATTTTTACCTGTCACTTCTTTCTATCTCAAAATGATTCTTAGGTTTCGGTTCATTTCATTCATCATCATATTCTATAACTTGTGTACAAAGAAAAATAGAATTGTTGCCTTACATTTTTGTGTAGAATATTAACCATTTTGGTTCAATTTCACTAATATTGACCACATATTTTCTTGTTTCTCAAAATATATTATATTCTCAAATAATGTTTTTGTATTCGTAGTGTTTATAATTCATAATACATCTAAAAATCAAATTTTTCAAAATTTTTCCTTCGAACGCAGTCGGTTACCTTAAATGATCACGGTATTGCAAGCAGAAATAAAGCGCTTCAGAAATATGCATTTTGAACTACAATAGATTTTGACTGTCAATCAATGGTCTCGTTTACGATGCGGTTGTGTTACTGCAAAGGATCATTAAAATACCAATACATTTTTCCCGCAAAATACTTTTGCAAACAAATTACATGTTTATTGCAAACCCACACTTTTCAAAGAGCTATGCATGGTTTATTGGCCTTATATGACCCTTAAAGAATGGCAGTACGCATTTGTCCTACTACCATAAAATCCGAGAAAGACGTGAGCAGGGATAGTTATAAGTTTCAGAGGGAAGCACAACTCTGCTGCCAACATGTCCGCGGAAGCCTGGTTGGCAGAGCACCAGTCTCGTCCCCCAAAGGTAGCGAGTTCTGTCCTATCTCCATGAAATGGGAACCTTGAGAATACTATCTATTGGCACTTTTTGGAATTATTTTTTTTTTCTTCCGCCAAACAAAATTCCATTGCCTTACGATTGTTTTGTTAAAATATCAAACACATTCACATTTTCAGAAAATTATTTTATTGGACAGACCAACATTTTCAACTATCCAAAAAAAAAAAAAAGTTTACTTTTGTTTCTATTTTATTTAGACGTCAAAATATTAATGTTTTCATAATGATCAGTCAACCAGAAGTAGACATTTCAATAACCGTAATTAACAATTTAAAGGCCCAAATCAATCAATATTTTAGGATTGCACAGATGTGTCTCAATATAGTTAATTTTTAAGTTGTTTGCAAAGATGTTTTTATTTAAATTTTGATACGGATTTTTAATTGTGAGTTTTTTCCAAGAAATTCTCAACAAAACATTTACGAAAAACGTTGCATTTTTCCTTGCAATAACAAGTTTTAGTCCATAGTCTGCTGGTTGGTAGAGCGTCAGTCTCGCAACCGAAAGTGGTGAGTTCTGTCCTCGTCTCGGCCAAAGACCACCGTGTTGGCTCATGGCAATGGAGGCACGTTCAATAGGTCTTCCAAGTTCCCCTCACAAATGATACCTCTGAATCAGGGATGAGTCGGTCTCTGATTGGGATCCAAATTTTGAGTATGGATGGGTGAGTGAATTCGACTGCCCCCTATGAAGGGCTGTGTCATGCGTGTTTGTCGCACTTTCACCTGAACGTTGCTCGTTCACAACGAAAGGCGCACACCTCTGCCTTAATCGAAAGAGTTCTGCTCATTCGAACTTCGTAGGACCAAGTGGCATTAGACCAACCCAAGTACAATACTGATGGTACCGGGTCATCTCGAAACCCTGAAGGACATGATGCCAAAGATGGATTGTTTCATTCCAACTGTTTGAGAGAGTGCAGGTGGGGAGAAAGGCAGCTATTGACTTCCCCGAAAGGAATGTTAATTTGACGGATCTGTCCATGTAAGGTTGGACAATACTTATTCAGCAGTCGACCACCACAAATACTTTCGATACTGCTACTTTTAAGCGGTGGCGGGGTGGTCGACTATATGCAATACAAGTACTGATGGTACCAGGTCATCTCAAAGCCCTGAAGGATAGAATGTCAAGGATTGACAATTTTCTCTGCTTTCATTCGAAAGAGCTCTGCTCATTCGGGCTTGGCATGACCAAGTGGCATTTGACAACAACGACAACAACAAGAGTAATCGATTATAATGAAAGAGCTTCTGAAAAATAATGTGTGTTGAAAATGTATCGTAGCCAGAAAAAGGGTTCAAAAATGAAAATTATTTAACATCTTAAGCAGGAAAAGAATAGAAATTTATTGGTTGAATTAAAGTCCCGAATCATCAAGCAAAGCTTTAGCTCTCTCATTAAATGGATAGATGTGAGATTTTAGCTTAGTTTAGTTATATTAACGTCCCGTTTTAAAGCAAAAAGAGGACTATTTTGAAACGGACCTTGTTATTTTGAACTACGGTCAGATGGCGAGAACGACACCTGAACTGGCACCAAATATGTACAGACAGAATTACGTAAGACTTATTTAAAAATGTTTTTAGTGTCTATAAAATTAAGACTATGAGCTATGAAAATTTGATTTTACTTTTATGGTAGTTACATAGCTAGTTAACATGGAAATATAAACTGATGTATTTTTTTTCTTTTGGGTGAGCTATTGTCTGAAAGAAAAGTATCGAAAATTGAAAAGAAAAGTTTTTAATAAATCTTTTGCGCACCTTACCTTGGAGGCTCTATGGAAGGCATGTCGTCACTTCTGTTGAATAAAAGTTGTTGAGACACCCGCAAAACCTCTCTTGAGAAAGTAGTGTAGTACCCATGTTTGGGAATCTGAAATGGAATTTGAAAGAATACAATTTTTGGGAAAAATTCGAAGCTGAAAAATATTTGAACATTACTGCTATTACAGGTAGATCTTGTGAGTTTTTATTTGATAAATAATATAATAAGAAATCGAACCTATCATTTTTTTTCTCCTTTATTAAGAAATGAAGAAGTTTCTATTGGAAAAAAAACCCCTCCGAGTTTGGAATAAACGGAGCTTTTTAGAGTACCAAATAATACTTTGCGGTCTATTGTCAACTATGTTTCCATACGCAACAATGTAATGTAAAAGTTATCTAATGTATTATGTAATGTAAAAGTTATCTAATTTATTATGTAATGTAAAAATTATCTAATGTATTATGTAATGTATTATGTCATGCAAAAATTATGTAATGTATAATGTAATGCAAAAGTTATCTAATGTATTATGTAATGCAAAAGTTATGTAATGTATTATGTAACGTAAAAGTTATGTAATGTATTATGTAACGTAAAAGTTATGTAATGTAAATGCTGTACGAATTGCAGATTATTAAAAAGGAAAGGAAAAAAATGGATAGAAATCACGTATTTTTATAAGTTTTGAATATTTAAATTATTTTTAGATTTCTTTTTGGAGAGTGGTGCTTCGCTTCTGTCTGTGGAAAATCACGCAGTCTGTAATGCGAAATCTTTATTATTCGTCGATGAAGGAAAGATGTTGAAAGATCATTCAACACCACTAATTATATAGCAGTATTTGGATGTGTAGAATACACTGAATACCAATAAGTGTTTGGACACCTTTGCAAATGACGACATCTGGAATGATGGTCTGGGGTGTTTCTCCGGGTATGGGATGGGACTCCTTCATGGTAAGCTCAACTCCCCTATGCACTGCATTATTTGGGAGGACAACGGGCTTTTTTCAGTTTGACGGGTGGGACCCCTGCTACTTTCATTACGACAATGCTAGTTATCATGTTTCGACGTTCACCAAGGCTTGGTATGGTGCCAATGGAGTTCATCGAATGGACTAGTCTGTCCAGAGTCCAGACCTGAACCCTATCGAGAACTTCTTGGACGCCGAATTCGGGGGTGCACTACAATTGCCAAATCGGTGAAGGAACTTCTCGAAGCCGAGTGGAAGAAAATACCATAAGCTGTCATACAAAGAAAGTATGGCCTGGTGGGTCCACGCTGCCATGACCTCTCGTGGAGTCTCTACTAGCGATTGATTTTGATTAAAGATAGTTTTTCTTTTCTATCACAGGTGCCCAAATACTTATTGGTAGTCAGTGTATATCCGTACTAGCTATTACCCGCGACTCGGTTTGCATGGAGCTTTTGATGCATATGTACGAAAAACTATCAAATAATGACGAATAAAAAAACCTAATCCAAAAACGATACACTTAAAAGCATAAGCATATAAGAAAAATACATAACATAAATGCAATTTAACAACAAAAACACACAACTAACGTGACATTGTATGCCCGAAATAAAACGAAACAACAATTCGAGTCCGTATTTCTTTAAAATCAATTAAAATCTATTTTAAGGATTGATCGAGATGTCATCACGCGCAAACACAGATGATGTCAAAACAATCACGCGCGAACTTTCAATGCCAGTTGGCGTAACGCTTATGTCTAACTTTCCAACGTCAGTTGCGGTAACGCAATGTTGATTATAAATTTTTTATTTTCTTTGTTATCTTTTCATTTAAAACTTCTTCAGAATGAATCCGAAAGATCGATTCATTCAAAACATTTGATTTTAAATACATCAAACACAAAGAAAATAAATTGAATCGTTTGAAATAATCATTTGAAATAATCAGTCGAAACTCTACTAAGCCTAATCTCATTTCAAGCGGAGCTGGACTCATCTTTGGTGGGTTTTGGCCTCAGCTTTTTTGCTCGAAATTTAGTTTTTAATGAATAAAAAAATGTCAATGAATTGGAGGGAAAAGTAGCCTATATACTATTCCTGACTATCTCTTTTCTCAGTTTCATCCCATTCTGTTCAGCCGTTTTGGCTTGATTGAGTAAGAAACATCCAAACATTCACATTTTCACATTTATAATATAAGTATAGCGGAAATTTGATCCTTCGTTGATGTGGCTATTGTTTTATTTTAAAAATATTTCTTAAATTTGCTTTATTTTCAGATAAAATAGACGTTCCATTATTTGCTATTAATATAGTACATGCATTTGGATTTTTATTGCCCAGATTTAATGCTGGCCGAATATATCGATGGAATGTCTTCTAATTTGGCATTAGTAGGATTGGCAGAAAATCAATGCTAACTCGAATGTTGATGTTTATAAATTCAAAAGCAGTGCGGATTCTAATGCATTCCACAGCAAGAATTATTAACCCATTTAGTTTTAGACAAGAAAACGGAATTTATAAATACTCTTCTTCTCGAATGAATATGTGGCGGTGGGTGTTGGCGGAATTGTGCCAATGTGTAGGTTGAATTCCGCCAAAGATGGACCCTGCGACGTTTGGGTTTGAAGTCCAGTCACTTATCCATTCGACAGAAGTGATCGCTGATGTCTAGCTGCTGTTACTGGCTTATGCAGATGTCGTCACAAATGCTTCTTAATAGAAGTCCCGTTTAATACTCTTCGTTGAATGATAGATTTAAAACTAGACGGAACATTAAAAAAAGCAATTCACCAATTTATTGAGGGATGAACGTTGTAAAGATTCAGCTTCTTCCCGGCATGATTATGGTGGGTTCTTTTTTCCCCACACTCCATAATTGCCAATTCCAGACTGATATCCTCAATGTCTACGTTTTATGGCGATGTAATTACTTACAGATGGACAGGTGGAGATACCTCCTTCTAAGAACGGACATCTAGCCCTTTAGAGGAAGTCGAGATAAAGGACCCCCCGTGCACTCATCGTGTCTGCGACACAGATGTGCAGCCTGCTTTGTTTCCCGTAGTGAACATTCCTGCGGTCAACTGTAGACCAGTGAAGTTTTTGCTGAATGACTACAGGAGAATCGGCAGCCCAAAATACTCCAATGGGGACGAGATGCAGGGTCCAAGGAAGAGAGAAAAGGCGAGGTTTTTGGAGAAGAGAAAGAGAGGAGGAGTTTTTTTGGTGGAGAGCCGAGACTGAGAACCGGGACTGAGACGCCGAGCGTTCGAGAGAAGATTCCACTCGAGGAATTTGGTGGATTCCTGGAACTAATCTCGGTACCAGCGCGAGACTTAGACGGCTGGTTAGCTGTTCTCATGAGTTTCTCTGAAATATCTCGAGGAACTATTCTTGTGGTGTTCCACATGGACATTTCATTTAACCTAGATGATAAATAGTTTTTTTTTCTGTAAATTAAAGCTGTAAATAAAGTACTTAATTTATCCCGAGAGAGATCGCGTGGGGCACACAGTCACCCCATTCTTATCCGAACACCTGTCGCAGGGTAAATATTTATCTGTAATCAATCACCCTTTCAGTACCTTCCTATCTGACATTCCCCTTGGTAGGTGAAGAGTCATTTTTATTTTTATTTTCTTTCTGCGCTTGAAGTAATTATATCTTGGAATTCAAGTGGGAATGGGGTGACTCACTCTCCCCACGTGACTGTTATTGCTTCGAAATTTCTCATTCTAAGCAGCCTAATTTTGCGTTCTGTAGCTCCTTCTTTGCATTTATATTGCAGTTAACGAAATGTTGTCACACTGTCGATGAAATGTCATATTCAACAGCTCGAAAAACCAACAGGTGGCCAATGGCTATTTTCTATTGCACGTGGAACGTCACAGCCATAAATGCCCGAGTAGCTCTAATGGCAACAAAGACACCTCCCTTGGAATATGCAAATAGGAGAAAATTTCTGAAAAAACTAGCATTATCACTTATTCAGCCACACATAAACATAAGGCAAGATATGAAAATGCTACCTAAAAGACTTCGTGAAAGTATGGATGACACCACTTCTAATGGATCACAGGAGATCCCAACAAAAATGCTGAAACAAGACAAAGGACGATGATGTGTCCAATATCTTAAGATAATAAAACTACAATTTCTTGCATAAAATGTGATAATTTTACAAGTCAAAATCATTCTTCATTTGTTTGCCTTAAGTGTAGGCAGAGTTAAAACTCCTAAAGAAAGTATGCAAATTATTTAATGTAAAATTTTCTTAAATCTTAAAAACAGTTTTGTGAACTTAAGAAGTTTATTTTCTTAAAAAATTAATGCACTTATTTTTTATAATCATTGTTTATTCCTCTAATTGATGGAAAATTTTAGATAAAATGGATTGGGGTGACTCAGTACCCCGCGCGATCTCTTTTGTCACTATTAGGGGCGTGCATTTTGCCGGGTTAAAACGCTACCCTTTATTTGATAGGACCACATCGAGACGTTACAACGTGCGTGAAAGAGCATGACGGAAGGAAGCTGATTACGTTGACAGAATGATTTCATCAGCGAATGTGGCAGATGAGAACAACGGACTTTATTGATGCGACGGCTTTCGACATCGGACAGACTTGGGGCGCAGACTCATTACTGACAGAAAACACCAAGTTGTAACAGACAAAAAATATTTCAGAACATTGGTGCATCCACTAATATGCCTATGTTGCTATTTGCTAGGATTGAGCTCATGACCTTACGATTCGTAGCCAGATAGCAAAACCACAAGAAAAAAAAGCTATCACTCAATCTTGAGGATAGCTGTCATTACAACACTCCCCTCTAGGTGATATTTTTGTTGCTGTTTAGTGGGAAGTTGAATTTTTTTAATGCGTCTCGCCCATTTTTTCTCTTTTTTGATTATTTATCAGCTTGATAAATAATCAGCAAAAAATTAAGCTGATAAATAATGAGCTAAAACTATATATTTATATATATGGGCATGGATAAATAAATTTGCAGCCTTCGTTTAGCTGTTTTGGCGCCTTTTACATGAAGAAAAATTAAATAAAATGGCGATAAATAATGAGCTAATAAAAAAGGCGATAACTAATCAGCCAGTAAAATAAATAAAAAATGAAGCTGATAAATAATCAGCCAATAAAATAAATAAATTAAAAAAAAGACAATAAATAATTAGGAAATGAATCAAATAAGGCGATAAATAATTAGTCAATAAAATAAATAAAAAAATGAAGTTGATAAATAATCAGTCAATAAAATAAAAAAATTTAAAAAAAGGCAATAAATAATCAGCCAATGAATAAAATAAGGTGATAAATAAGCAATCAGCCAATAAAATAAATAAAAAATGAAGCTGATAAATAATTAACCAAATTAAAAAAATAGGGGTAAGACGCATTAAAAAATCACCAGCCAATAAGATCCCCACTAAACAGGAACAAAATATCGTTCGTCTGACTTCTCATCGTAGTGGGAGTATTCTGATGGAAGCTTTATAAGCCAGATAACAACCACTGGACAGAAGTGGTCACTTTTAATCTTGTGGTCATGTCATTTGGCTACGAACCGTAAGATCGTGAGTCCGGTCCTTTCTATTGCCAAAAGCTACACTTACTATTAGTTTAAGAAAAGGTGCGTTAATAACTAGAATGAAATATGCTTCCAAAGAAACTTACCATCAACGCTGAAATATTCTCTGTGCAAAACTCAGAATGCTTTAGGCAATACTCTTTCACATTTTTAGGCCTTTCGCACAAATCGGGATACATCGCACAAAATTCACGAGCCGAAATTCTAAGAAAAAAAATTTATTTTATGTCAATACACAAAAAGTATTCAAACAAATTATATGTTAACGATTTTAAAGCAGGAGCATTCCTAATCATTTTTAAACATATATGTGCATTAATTTCTATATTATATTATAAACCCTATTTTAAAATGAGCCGATTTGTTTCGCCAAGCTAACAGCATATTTTGAAACTGATCCAGAACCACACAAGAAGAGATTTTGTTCCTTTGTTCTTTGGATAGACAGTGAGAATGACATCTAAAGATTTGAAAGCACGCAGGAAAACAAATGCATTCGTGGAGAAAGGGGTAGAGGCTACCATTATTTCATGGAATGTACGGAGATCTCAGAGTTAAGAAAGGACCTGAAGATTGTGCATAATGATTCAAGTACAGTACTGATGGTCATCTCGAAACCCTGAAGGATAGGATGTCAAAGACGGACAATTTCATTCCAACTGTATGAGAGAGTGCAAGTGGGCAGAAAGACAGTCATTTACAGTTTGACTGTTTGGTCCAAGTAAGGTTGGGCAATACTTATTCAGCAGTCGACCACCAAAAATCCTGTCGACCAAAAATCCTACGTTCAGTGGTGACGGTGATGTAAACAAAAAAAGGAAGTGAGGATGACAATAGCATTCGGTCTTCAAACTTCTACACGAAGACTACGGTGGCCTGGTGGTAAGGTCTCGTCTTTGGAACCGGAGGGTTTTAGGTTGGAGACTCGATTCCATCGAAGAACCGTCGTGTGAGGGGGTCTCTTGCTCGTTAAATCTGTCTGGCCAAACATCCTCCCTCTGGTCTGATGTGGTGTGGAGAGGGGGATGCCATCTCAGATGTCGTCCTCGTCATCTGACCGAGGTACAAAATGACAAGGTTCGTCCCAATATAGTCCTACTGTTGCAGAACAACGGGATGTTAATATAACTAAACTCTGTTTTTCATTCTAAACTTACATTCACAAGACCCGCACCTTCTGACCTCTTTCTAATTTTTATCCATTTTGCCAGTTTGTTTATCTTGGGAGAGGGGAATTCTCTAGAAAGAAAAAAAAATTAAGGTAACCGATTATGTTCGAAGGAAAATGTTTGAAAATTTTGATTTTTTCAAAACTATTTTTGGTTTTTAGATGTATTATCAATTACAAAAACTATAAATACAAAATATTATTTGAGAATATAATATATTTTGAGAAATAGAAAAATGTGTGGTCAATTTTAGTGAAATTTGACCAAAACGGTTAACACTCTACACAAAATAGTAATGCAGCCATCCTAGTTTTCTTTGTACACAAGCTATAGAATATAATGAAGAATGAAATGAACCAACATCTAAGAAACATTTTGAGATGCAAAGAAGTGAGGGATAAAAATATACGTATAGATGCATTTTTACCATCCATTCGCAACTCAATTTTTCTAAAAACACTTATAACAGAAAAAGTATTTCACCAACAATCAAACTTTTGGTTCATTTCATTGCGCATATTATTTAAAACACACTCTGAAATGTTTACGTCAATACCTCTATTGGCTTTTAAGATATCATGTGAATGGTGGATAATTTTTATGAAAATTAAAAGGGAAGTGAAAGACAAATTTTAAATGAAAAATAAATTTTGCATAAAATTCCTTTGGATAATATACTGGCTACCAATAAGTATTTGAACACCTATATAAATGACGATATCTGGAATGATGTTCTGGGGGAGTTTTTCTTTATATGGGCTGGGACCCATTCATGGTAAGTTCCACTCCGATGCCTACTGCACTCTTTGGGAGGACAATGGGCTTGCGGCAGTTTGACGGGTTACTTTCAGGACGAAAATGCCAGTTGTGGACGTTAACCAAGGCTTGGTAGGGTGCCAATGGAGTTCATCGAATGGACCGGCCTGCCCAGACCTGAAATATATCGAGTACCTCTGGGACGCCAAATTCAGGGGTGCTCTACCCGTGCCAAATCGCTGAAGGAACTTCTCCAAGCCGAGTGGAAGAAAATACCACCAGCTGTCAAGCAAAGACTTGTGGAAAGTATGCCCCGGAGCGTCCACGCTGTCATGACCTCTCGTGGAAGCTCTACCAACTATTGATTTTGAATAAAGGTAGTTTATCTTTCCTATCACAGGTGTCCAAATATATATTGGTAGTCAGTGTGGGTGAGATCTTCCTTTTCCAAGAAGAAACAAACTGTTTTGAAGTGTCTGAATGACAAGAAATAACATTTTTTTAAAAAAAATCGCCAATGTGGTCGAATAACAACGTTTTGAACCATAAAAACATTATCAGCACTTTCGCTTCGAACGATTTCCAAATCGCAAATGATACCTCACCTATTTCTATAACACAGGGTGGACGCGGGGATCTTCACTTTTTTCAAGGATTCCACTCGGATGTTGATGTTGGTCGGGTAAGTGTAGAAGTGGCCGTAGAACTCGGCCGACTGATTGAGGAGGTAGGCCAGGCAAGTGAGGAAAACGGCGCACTTGAAGGCCCTCCAGGCCATGCGCGTTTTAGACGCACCCCGGTTCTCAGTCGAATCTTCGAACGCGATTTCCACCGAGGACAAAATCTTTCTGGAGAAGCTGCGCTGTTTCTCACTTCTTGCTTCAGCTGGCTAAAAATGCAGGGAAATAGCATTTATTTGTATTATTGTATTATGCAAGGGAGTAAAGAATTTATCTGTATTATATTACCGCATTGAAACGAAGCATTGTTGAGTATGTGAAGCTGAATGGTTAGGACACTGGACTCATAGTCAGGAGATCGTGTGTTCGAATCCCAGTAGGCTTAAAATTAGTAGATTTCGTGTTCCAGAAGATTCTAGACTTTTTTGTAATTTACAAGATAAGTGCTTTGGACTTTTCTTACCGTCTCCATAAAGGTATTCTGGAACTTTCAATACTTGTAACAACACTTGAAGTGAAAAGCATGTGTGATCAGCTACAGCACTTGAAGTGAAAAACATATGTTCTCAGTTACTCTACTCGTTTTCGTTCTACGTTAATAATTTTTAAAACATTGTTTAGTTAGTAGACAAAAGTAATATGACACTTCAATGCACTTTAAATTCTTCAAAGAAATATACGTGAAATTTTATTAAAAAGATTTCGTTTAAAGATGAAAAACTTAAAAGGTGAAAAGGAAGTTAAAGATAACTTAAAGATGAAGTTAAAGAGAAATTTAAGCTAACAAATCTGTGATCCTGGATGTTAGGTGAGGCCTTCCTTTTCTAGAATAAACTTTTTTGGAAAGAGGAAAGCTTGAACTACAAGAAATAATAACAACAACAAAGAAATAGGCAATATAATCGATAACCTGTATTTTAAACGTAGTTGGATGTCTTAATAATGGTTCAGAAATACAAAATCTTTGTACGTGAATTTATTTCAATTGGTTATTCATCGTGTTAATGAATATATTAAGTTTCTATTTTTAACGAATTTAAAAAAAAATACTGTAACTATGTTTCTAAACAATTTATTTCTCACAAAATGAAAGTAGAACTTAAATTGCAATAGCAAGTTAAGAGTGTGCAAGTGCTTTGCTGTTACTTTGACAAAACACAAACGGAATGATTAAATTAACTCGAGGAAAATGTGATGTTCAGCACTTATTGAAATTGTAGAGTAATGGTATGAAATAAGTATAAGATGCGATATTATCCACATCATTTCATAACAGTTGATGCAAATCAGAGAGATATATAGTACAATGAACAATGGCTTCTATAATAATACGAATCACGTGACTACCGGAGTTCGAAGTTTAAACATTTTTGGCTGATAACTTATAAAGAGAGCAAGGTATGTAAGTATTTAAGGAAAATTTCTGAAAAATTGGATTTTTAAAAAACTATTTAAAACTGTGGATTTTAAATGTATTGTCAACTTTAATACAAAATAATATAAATACAAAAACAGTATTTGAAAATACCATATATTTTGAGAAATAGAAAAATGTGTAGTAAACTTTAAACGAAATTCAACCAAAACGGTGAACACTCTACCTAAAATTGTAATGTAGCAATCTTATTTTTCTTTGTGCACAAGTTATAGAATATAATGATGAATGAAATGAACCACAAACTAAGAAACAGTTTAAGATGCTAAGAGGTGATGGGTAAAACTATACGTATATATGCCTATTAATATTTCAACAGACGGAAACTTACTTCAGATGGACGGAAGGTATCGTTGCCGTTCATTTCGGTTCTTTTCGATCACTGATGTCACCGACAAAGACAAGAGACGAAGTGAAAAATAATTCATTCATTCTCATTGCAAGATCAATTTGGCTGAGCTAAATAAACAAAACAATATCTCACTTTTAGAATGAATTTGCGATAAAAGGGCGTATCAATTAACTGTATTACCTTTTTTAATTTGTTTAAAAACTTCTACAAAGAGCCGCAGTTAGAAATAAAAAAATACTTGCAAGGTCATCAGAAGGTGAATTGCTTATGGTTTCAATAACCGTTTAATTATATCTCAACTATTTCCCATTAGAATGATTGCGCTACTACAGAGAGTATTATGCATTGTTTATAATCATGAATATTCTGTGATGAACTATTTGTTTTCTCATTGGAATGCTTAGGCCAGTTATACCTGGGAAAAAAAAAATGTGCTTATTTTTAATTTTCATTCTTCAACAGGAGTTTATTTTAAAAGCAATCAAGGTAACAGACTAGATTCGTAGGAATTTTTTTGAAAAATTGGATTTTTAAAAAACTGCTTAGAACTATGGATTTTAGATGAATTGTCAACTAGCCGCCTTTGGCGACCAGCTGGTTCGCCATGAGTAATGCGTTCTAAAATTTTCAATTTAATCACATATTCATTAGCCTTGAAGTCATTTCGATCATTGATTGGCCTGAAATAAATATTTTCCCTAAGTTGATGGACGGAAAGTTCTAAAAGAACACGTTTTTCTAATAATATTCTTTAATTTTATAAATCAGTCGTTTTTAACTATCGATTATGCTTACAAAATATTAAACATGGTTTTTTAAAGAAAGCGAAAAAGGGAAAAAATGATTGAATAAATGGTACAGATATTGCAAACAATTACAGAAATATGCCATTAAGTCGGGATTTCAATGCATATCCTGTCTAATTTCAATCAGGCTTACCGTAAATGAAGAAGATTTGTTGAATGAATTATTTAGATGTTGCAAACGATTATAAAGTCCTTTACTTCGCATTTATTTTTTTAGAAAATATCACATTTTATATTTCTTTTATTTTATCCAGTCACGTGCTAAAAAACATAATTAAAATATTTAAAAATTCGTTAAAAATTGAAGCTTAAGTTATACATTAAAGCACTGATACCATTAACAATGATAAGCTAATTTTTTTATCTTTAAATGGATGCAAAAATCATGTTGTGTGATCATATTTTCGGAAGTTATAGCGGAAAAATGTTTAAATTTCACTCAAATTTTAATGAATTCAAATTCTAATTAGAAATTCGAAAAAAGTGCTCCGAGATGCACATTCTAAGGTATACATGTACCAAATTTCTTAGCTGTAGGTCCAACGATCTGGCCTGTGGAGCGCCAACACACACACACATATTGAGCTTTATTATAAGTATAGATTATAGTACAAAATGCAATAAATACAAAAAAACGTATTTGAAAATGTAATAAGTTTGTAGTAAATTTTAATGAAATTTAACCAAAGTGGTTTACACTCTACACAAAATGGTAATAAAGCAATCCTATTTTTCTTTGTACACAAATGTTTGAATAAAAAAACGAATGAAATTAACCAGCATCTAAGAAAAGTTTTGAAATGCAACGAAGCTATGGGTAAAAATATGCGTTTATATGCATTTTTTAAAATAAATTCACAACATTTTTCTAAAAACACCTACAAATTAAAAAGTATTTCCCAAACAATAAAAATTTTGGCTCATTTCACTGCCCATATCATTTAAAACACGCGCTGAAATGTTTATACAAATACTGTAAAAGCTCTTTATTCGCGGGGTATATGTTCCATAAATATGCCTCGAACAGAGAAACCGTGAATACGGAATGGTATATATATATATATATATATATATATATATATAATCAATTTAATTGAACTTTTTGTACATTTTGATTCATTATCTTAAATCTTAGGCAATGGTTGGAAGAATTTTGTCATTTTCTCAGGTTTGGCAGTTTCTAAGAGATCCATTCAGACGGATATGCAGCAGTCGCACTAGCAAGTTGCTTCTTAAAAACAAGCCTTCGTTCCAAAGACGTCCATAAAGAAATCGCAAAGCTCATTTGTCATTCATTAAGATTTTTCAAATTAAATCCAGTGCTTGTGGAAGCCTCTTCTTCAGTGGGCCGTGAATGGAACATTTCCTCCAAGTCGGTTTCAGTCCTCGGCGATATCATTAAACAACATACTTTAGGCAAAGTTGTCATGAGATCACTTTTACCTTTTTTCACGAGTCCATTGGACGTCATTTGCAAAGGATATTGGGTTGGAATCCTTTTATTATTATGTATGTACTTATTAGATCCGCGAATAAAGAAACTTTTAGCCGTGAATATAGGAATTGGATCGCATTTTTTAAATCCGAGAAGAGTGAAAACGCGAATGAAGGAAGCGCGAAGAAGGAGCTTTTACTGTATATTTTATTTATTTATTCATTTATTTATATATTTATTATTTATTTATATTTTATTTATTAAAT
>JAPMOQ010045014.1:207989-226554 GCA_026543055.1 Argiope trifasciata
GATGCTGCTGAAAGATGAATGCGTGAGCAATGTTTTTCTCATGTTTAATTCTAATATTCTAATACGAACTGAAATTGTGTGAGAATGCGTGAATTTTTTTTCTGCAGAATTATTTTTTTACATGATCCCACTTTATACGAACCACAACCATTTTGATAAGTACAATCTATTTACATGATCTGATTTTAACCAGTACGTCTGTGATATAAATTCAAATCGCAATTCGAATTTAAGTTTATATTTTTTAAAATTTATTCAATTTCTCTCACTTTGACTTTGCTTTTTATTCTAGGAGTTTCGTGTTCTCTTCTACTGCTAGAGCAGTGAAAAAATTTTCTATTTATTTGAGTTCATTTTTTTTTACTGCTAGGATTTTTTTCCCAAGTCTATGATGAGGCTTCTATTCTTTTCCTGCGTTTCTCCTAATTGGTTCGCTTCGAATTTTTCTGGCTGTTGCGTTAAAAGAAACGCGTACACTCAAGCATACAAAAAATGAAAGCAAGCAAGAAAATGGAAACTTCAGTTAATTAGAAAAACAGTTTCTCGGTTCAAAGCTGTTTTCTTGCAGAATAATTTAAATGAATAGAAATTAGTGAATAAACACGAAAAGTAATAATTTCCCGGATATTCCAGACGGAAAATAGAGTTTTTTTTTTCGAGATTTAGGAGACCAGTCTTCTAGGTATGAAATTGCACAAATGAGTCGCATTCGATAATGCGTACCTGCCACAGAATTTTTTTTTGTCGCTCAGAATTTTATTTTGTTTGTTTGCTACATAATTTAATTTAATTTTTTTTCATTGCTTTGTTCGCTAAGTTGCCACTTGCACTTTTCAAATGTTTTATTTACTTTGCTGAGTATTTTATGAATTTTTTAAAAAAAGAATAAAATTACAATAATCTTTTATAAAAATAGTCGTTTCAAACAAATTAAAATAGAATGTTAAGTCAAAGTAAATACATATGGGGCGTGGTTGTCTGGTGGTAAGGTCTTGGCTGCGGAACCGGAGGGTTTCAGGTTCGAGACTTGATTCCACCGAAGAACCGTCGTGTGAGGGGGTCTCTGGCACGTTAAATTTGTCAGGCTTAACGTCCTCCCGTTGGTGTGCAGAGGGGGGTGCCAGCTCATATGTCGTCCTCATCATCTGACCGTGGTTCAAAATGACGAGGTTCGTCCCAAAATAGCCCTAGTGTTGCTTCAAAACGGGACGTTATTATAACCAAACTAAACTAATTGTGGAATTTTCGTGATAAGAGCAGAGAAAAAAGTTTGTCAGGATAACCCTTTTCCCATTGGCCATTATAGAGTAGTCGAATAATATTCATGTCCATAAATTAAGGATAATTCAGAGACATGCGAAAATTGAACTCTAATTTCTAAAATATATATATCACCCTTAAAATGACTTCAGAAATCTTCAAAAATCATATGCAGTAAATAATATTTATTTGTAATTTGATTCATTAGAAGTAGTACACTGACTACCAATAAGTATTTGGACACCTGTGATAGAAAAGAAAAACTAGCTTTATTCAAAATCTATAGTTGGTAGAGCCTCCACGAGAGGTCATGACTGCGTGGACCCTCCGGGGCATACTTTCCACAAGTCTTTGTATGGCAGCTGGTGGTATTTTCTTCCACTCGGCTTGGAGAAGTTCCTTCAGCGATTTGGCACGGGTAGTGCACCCCTGAATTTGGCGTCCCAGCGGTTCTCGATAGGGTTCAGGTCTGGGCAGGCCAGTCCATTCGATGAACTCCATTGGCACCCTACCAAGCCTTGGTGAACGTCGAAACATGGCAACTGTCGTCCTGAAAATAGCAGGGGTCCAATCCGTCAAACTGCAAGCCTATTGTCATCCAAAAGAGTGCAGTAGGCACCGGAGTGGAGCTTACCATGAATGAGTTCCAGACAGTAAAAACACCCCCAGGCCACCATTCCAGATATCGTCATTTGCATAGGTGTCCAAATACTTATTGGTAATCAGTGTAGTCGTATAACTTTAAAATGTTAGTTACTGTATTTATGATCAGTTTTGTTATTGTATTTTGTATTCTACTCAAAATATAATTTGAGCATTTTGTTTGTGATATCACTTTTTCACACTTTACAAGGATTTCTTTTCCTCCACTGCAAAAAATTGTCATTAAATCTACCTGGTAGCCCTCGTGTTCGTCAAAAGCAGCTTTACTCCGTTGACAGTTTCATACTTTTTATGACAGTAAAGGCCTTATCACACGGTGAAATTTCATCAGCACTTTTCCGTTTCTACCCTTAAAAACCGGTTTCATAATCGACAACTTTTTCTAACCAGTTCGAAATATTGTCGGCAAACGAAATTAGCCAATCATGTGAAACTTTGAAGTGACGTCACATAAGACGTCACTTTAGTTGTCGTTTGCTGACGGAAAGTGACGATGATATTTTGCCATGTGATAAGGCCTTAAATAATTCTTCTTTGTCATTAGAAACATTTGAAGCAGTAGTTGCACAGCTTGATCATGTGAAATGAAAGTCTTATTATTATTTAACCACGAACATCTGTTTGATGATGGAATTTGTTTACTGACATGTTTTGTCACGAAGTCAATAAAAGAATATTTCGCAGAAAACCTTATTTCATTAATTTGCAGATTATATAACTTTTCCTCCTATTTAATAGCCGGCGTCCTGGCATAGGGGTAGCGTGCCTTCCTTGTGATCTGGGCGTCCCTTTCGGACAGGGTTGTTCTGTGTTCTATATGGGAGAAGTACGAATGTGCCCCCCCCTGTAAAAAGGGGTTGTGCAAGCGAATGTGTGTGTCATCTTCATATGAGCTGGTAGTCAGACTTCTGCCCACTGGGTGCTCAGTGGTCTTTACTCTCAGAAGCTACTGCACCCCCTTTCTTTGGAAACACGACATCGTCATCAGAACTTTTATGAACCATATGCTGGAATGTACCTTGTCGTTGACGCTGCTTAATCGGAAGTGGTTTTAGCGCCAGTAAACTCCATCCAACTCAAACCCTATGTCACTTCAGAAGTTTTATGCGATGCCTAATATAATGCATTTTATTAAAGTCAAAGTATTCATTGCTACCAGTGGAGAACTGACTTTAATTTGGAAATTGTTATCACTGAGTAGTCCAACGATTTTATGCTGAGCACAGTATCTTTAGGAATTTAATTTCAATGGAAATAGTTTGGTGGTGATGGTTGGGTAGGCTAAAGAGAATTGCAGATAAAGCTAAATCAATTACATGCAAATCCATTCGGCATTATTTAGGTTTTCCTCCTATTTAATAATGGCATGTGTTGTGACATAAAAAAAATGCCGATTTTGATTATTTGAGTTCTTAGTAAAGTATTTGGAGTTTTAAGCAGCAATTTTTGAAAATTTGCCTGTGTGAATAATCTATTTTCTATCATAAATAATACATGCCTCCAAATAAATTTATTATTTTAAAATTTGTTTCTCTATTCTCGATTTAGATAATACTTTATTTTTCCTTTTTTTGGTTTCCCTCATTTGATGGGATTTCTGAACTGCATCTCTCTTTAGTTCAATGCTTTTATTTTCTTTCTCCTTCTTTAGTTTCACTTTACTTTATTCATAAAGGCAACGCGAGGCTCTTTTTTTAACATTGTCATGATGATAGTGCTATTCTTTCCTGCATTTCTTCTAATTGGTTTGCTGAAAACTTTTTTCACACTTTTACTTAAAAAAAGAAATAAAAATGCGAAAAGACAGGAAAAAAAGAGAATTAAGCGATAGGAGAGTTCAGTTAATTAGAAAAACTGCCTTTCAAGGCAAAGCAGTCTCCTTTAGAGAGGAATTTAAATGGATAAAAATTCTATTCAATGCGGAAAATAATAATTGTCTCGAGAAACATAATTCTTTTTGGTGGGCGAGAATGAATTAAGTAAGTCTAGTCATCAGATTAGAGGGATATATGGGAATTAATATACAGTAAAAGCTCCTTATTCGCGCTTTCACTATTCAATGATTAATAAAATGCGACCCAATTCCTGTATTCACGGCTACAAATTTCTTTATTCGCGGATCTAATAAGTACGTACATAATCATAAAAGGATTCCAACCCAATATCCTTTGCAGATGCCGTCCAATGGACTCATGAAAAAAAGTAAAAGAGATCTTATTAAAGCTTTGCCTAAAGTATGTTTTTCAAAGCAAACTGCGAACATAGCTGAACTCGCAAACGGAATAGGATGAGATGGCTGCGAACAGATAGAATCAAGTGACGGCTTCAGTCAGATCTTCATCTTGCGATTCAAGCCATTCACTTGATTGAATCGCAAGATGAAGATCTGACTGAAGCCGACTTGGAGGAAATATTCCCTTCATAGCCCATTGAGGAAGAGGCTTCCACAAGCACTGGAAACGTGACATTTCATTTGAAAAATCTGAGTGGATGGCAAATGAGCTTTGCGATTTCTTTGAGATTCGTCTATGGAACGAAGTCTTATTTGAAGAGGCACACACACACACACACACACACACACACACACACACACACACACACACACACACACACGCACGCACGCACGCACGCACGCACGCACGCACGCACGCACGCACGCACGCACGCACGCACGCGCGCACACACACACACACACACACACACACACACACACACACACACACACACACACACACACACACACACACACACACACACACACACATATTTGCTATCCCAATGCCCCATATCATATTTTATCATAAATTTGTGGCTCCTGAATCTTAATAGAGATACGTTGCTTTTCCTCAAACGTAAAGACAGGTTCCTGAGATTTCAAGAGAATCTGAGGTAATTAAAACTATCAAAATCCTAAAAATAATTCGATCTGTCTAATGCCACTTGGTCGTACCAAGCCGAATGAGAGTACCTCTTTCGAATGAAGGCAGAAGTGTGAGCCTTTCGTTGTAAACAAGCACCGTTAAGCGCGAATTTTGCTGGAACACACATGACACAACCCTTTTTAGAGGTCGATCGAGAAGGTTTTCTAATTTCTTTTTAGTTCACAAATCTTTTTCAAATAAATGTTATTTTAAAATTTAAACGTAAAATTTTAAAATATCAAATTAGCATGAGCATGGAAATAGAAACAGTATTAGGTAGCCTAACCAAACATTAAATTTAAGAAGTAAATATCATCAACTACTATTACTTTAATGCGTTTTTCCTCACACTTCCAACTTCCAAACGAAAATTAAAACAGCTATCAGCAATCAAAGTGAAAATTCGATCACCAAAAGAAAGCTCATCCCTTTTATCGCAAAACTCATGAAACTGTAACGCTTTTTATCGACTTTAAGGCAATAAAAGTGACCACGCTGTATTATTACGTTGACCACTAATTTCGCCAAGACCAAGAAACTCTAAGCATCAATTTAACAGCGCAATGAGGCGAAGAGTAGACTCCATCTCGTTCATCGGCTTTTTCTTAAAAAGTCTTTTTTTCCCTCGATGATTTGATGGTGAACCAATTTCCCGGACAGAACACTTAGAAAAGCACAGCAGAAGGTATTATTTCTTTTTTTTTCAGTTTTGAGAATCCTAATAGAATTTTACTTCTAACTAGGGGAATAGTTATGTGCTTAGGAGCCCTTCTTCTTCTTGTATGTAGCCGACGCCCTCGCGACCACTGAACGTAGCAGTATCGAAAGGATTTGTGGTGGTCGACTGCTGAATAAGAATTGTTCAACCTGACATGGACCGATCCGTCAAACTAACATTCCTTGCGAGGTAGTCAATAGCCGTTTTTCTCCCCTCCTGCACACTCTCAAACAGTTGGATTGAAACTGTGCATCTTTAACATCATGCCCTTCAGGAATTTGAGATGAAATGGTACAGTCAAACTAAATCATTATTGACCATCTTCATGTGCTTCCTTCACTCTGAGATCTCCATGCATTCCATTAAATAGTGGTAAACCATACCCATTTCTCCCCAAATGCATTTATTTTCCTGCGTTCTTCCAAATCTTTGGAAATAGTCAGAAAATCCTCCGTGTCCAGATAATATTTGAATTACAAGTGGATGGTATGTTCTGGTTTTTCGAAGTATTCTAGAAACTGCTAATTTACATAATAAAGAAAGGTCTAGAATGTTAGGGAACATAAGGAAACATTAACTATGGAAACAAAGTAAAAATCCATGCGTAACAGCCATGGCGAGCATCGAACAAGCAAACTCTGTGTTTGGATCGCGTTCTTTGACCACTCGGCCACTGAGGTCGCGCTAAACTTTCTTTACGCGGTAATATTATAAAATTAAAAATAATCTGGGTACGTTTTTACAGTGTTTCAACTAATTCCAGTTGAATCACATCAGATTGCCTTTTTTAACGGCATTTTAAATCTTGATATCGAGTGAGAGACGAAGTACAGTTGTAAGAAACTTTAAACTGTCGGGGTGTTTTTAGAATATGTCTGTACATATTCTAGTTAAACCTCACTTAAAGTATCCGACTAGGTTCGAAGGAAATTTTTGAAATTTTTATTTTTTTAAAAACTATTTCAAACTATGAATTTTACATGAATTGTCAATTATAAACTAAATTATTCGAAAAAATTATGTATTTTGAAAAGTAGGAAAATTTGTAGTAAATCCCAATGAAATTAAACAAAAATGGTTCACACTCGACACCAAATGGTAATGCAGCAATCCTATTTATCTTTGCACACAAGTTATAGAATATAAAGATGAATGAAATGAACCAACACCTAAGAAGCATGTTGAGATGCAAAGAAGAGATGGGTAAAAATATGCGCATATACAACGCATTTTACAACGTTACAAATTAGAATTATAAAAAATTTAAAAGCAAATTTCAAAAACAGCATAATGCTTTTTCAAGTAATTGTTTTCTCACTGTCTGCTGTTATCCCAAACTCGCTGAAGTGCAGCATCAATGAGAATTACAGCCAAGTGAAAGGAAAGTGTTTTTTTTTGAAATTTCAGTATAAAAATTGCCCTTGTAGAAGTTAGCCACCATCTATATTGATTTAATGTAATTCTGTAATCTACAGCAGTTTTGAATTGTTAAAGATTTTAATTTTTTGATTATTGAAAATGGATACAAGAAGAAAAGTGCTTTTCTTTTAGAAATAAAGAGGCCGTGGTGGCCTGGTGGTAAGGACTCGCCTTCAAACTTTGACTACCCGGACTGCCAGTAATCGAGCGAGTTAACCCCTTCCAGTAAGATTGAAGAATGCAAAAATGATGGGTGAAATAGCTATTTAATTGCTATATAAGAAACCTTAGTTTATTTTATAATTCTAATTAATTTATAATTATTAATTAAAATTATATTTTTGGCATGCATGTAATAGTAATTTGTAAGTTTGCATTCAACATTTCTACAAAAATCTCTAGTGATTTCGGACTATCCCCTGGTTTTCGCGTTTCCCCTAGGTATTCCGGTATTATTTCTTTTAAAAAAATAATTTCAGGTACATGCTTCTGCGACTCCAGAGTAGTCACAGAATTTACATATTAGTCATTATGCGCTTTTTTGTCTTCTTGGTAATATTTCACTACCATTAGTTTCAACATCAGTATCAGTTAAACATATGCTTATTTTTTTATTTTTCTGAATCATTTTGATCTTCTTGATCTACATTAATCTTATTTATTAAGGTGTTTATTTCACTACATGTTTAGCATTTAGTAAGTCAGATGTTCAGGCTAAATGTTTATTAGAATGAATGAACGAATTTATTAGAGTGACTTCTAACATTTTGGCCGTCACTTGTACCAAGGCATTCAAACGATATATGATAGTGATCTATGATACCAACATAAGTAACAAAGTGCCTCCGCATTCAACACACTAGAAATTTTAAATCAAATTAATTATTATATTCAACAGTAACTTTAGTCGTATGAGGAATATAGCTCGTCACGCCATATAGCACCATGACAAGTATAGCTCGTCATGGTGCTATATGGCATGAAAAATGAATGATGAGCTATACTCGTCATTTTACGGGAAGGCGTCCATGAAGCTCTTCTCAGCGATTCAGTAAAGAAGAGCTTTTCATTTCATTTCTTCGAATAATGGGCAGAGATTAGAGCTTCTTGAATTTATTAGAATCGCAATTAGGAAGAAACAAAAGCGAAGAGTTTTATGCCTTCCAGCAAAAAAAAAAAAAAAAAAAAGAGAACGTAAATGCCTCTGGAATGCGATAAGCTACTTTCCCCCTCATTGTGAGTTAATGAGAAATTAATTAAATACATATCCAACGGGATGCAATGAGTAGGATGGAATTGAAAGTGTGGATGAAATTCATAAGCGTCGCTTGTTTTTTAGAGGGATTTCCTTGTTAATTTTCAAGTGCATTCAATATTTGCCAATCAAATAGTTAAATGCATCACATGCAATAATGGAAACATAAATTATTCTTTCCCTTTCAAAATTTAGAATGAGGTACTGACATTAGTGATTTTAATAATCATATTTTTATTCGCCTAAAATATGTATAACCCTTAATAAATGGAACTTGCAATTCAAATTACATCTTTTAAATTACCTTTTTTATTACTTACATTTATTTCAATTTAATTCCTTTATTATAAAATTTTCCTGATATTATCAAGGGCCACAGTGGCCTGGTGGTAAGGTCTCGCCTTCCGGACCTTTAGTTTCGAAACTTGATTCCACCCAAGAACCGTCGTGTAAGAGGGTCTTTTGTACGTTAAATCTGTCAGGCCAAACGTCCTGTTAACGGGAAAGAAAAAGATGAACGTTAGGCTTTTCAGTAGAGAATGCAATGCTTACTAAAAACTATGACGAACGATTTTGATATTGATGAAATTATTTTTATTAATGAAAACATATTGTGTCGGCTTTATGTTAAGTTTTATTGATTTCACAAAGAAATATCCATTTAAAAGAGAATATTAACACTTCATCACTTATTGTAAATTCCTTAACGCTCAGTGTATTTTGCTCCAAATCTATTAAAAAAGCTAATTAATAATTCCTCAGAAAAGCTCCAATTAAGGTATCCGACTACATTAAAAAAAACTAGTTATTGACTACTTGTATTATTTTGTTTGTATTGTTATTTCTTGTAGTTCAGACTTTCATCTTTCCGAAACAGTTTCTCTTTCCTAGGAGAAGGAACGACTGCCCTATTATCCAGGGTCACATATTTATTCAGCTAAACTTTGTTTTCCCTTTTCAATTTTCTCTACACTTTAATTTTTATAAAAATTCCCCATCGTCGGCATGATATCACATAAACTAATAGAGGATTTGCATTAAAAAAATTCAGCCTATGTTTTAAATAATATGGGCAATGATATGAATCAAAATTTTGCTGGTGAAATACTTTTTTTTATTTATAAGTGTTTTTTAGCAAAAATTGTGTTGCAAATTTATGGAAAAAGTGCATATATACGTATATTTTTACCCACAACTTCTTTGCATAACAAAAGTGTTCTAACATTTCGGGTCAATTGATTCATTATTATATTCTAAAACTCGTGTACAAAGAAAAATTGGATTGTTTCATTGCCATTTTGTGTAGAGTGTTAGCCGTTCTGATTAAATTTCGTTATAATTTACGACAAATTTTCCTATTTCTCAAAATATATGATATTTTCAAATAATTTTGTTGTATTTATAGTATTCAGGAGAATTTTAAGCAAAGTATATTTTGAGCTAAAATTTGACTTCAATTTTCTTAAAATTTTAATTTTCATAAAAATTCTCCGTCATTAATATGATATCACAGACACTAATAGTGGTATTTACCAAAAAATTTCAGCGCGTGTTTGAATGATATGGGTAATGAAATGAACCAATTTTTATTGTTGGTGGAATAATTTTTCATTTATTGGTGTTTTTAGAAAAGTAAAGTTGTGAATTTATGGAAAAAATTGCATATGTACGCATATTTTTATCCATAAATTCTTTACATGTCAACGTTTTTCTAAGATTTTGGTTCATTTCATTCATCATTATAGTCTATAACTTGTGTACAAAGAAAAACGGGATTGCTGCATCACCATTTTGTGTACAATGTTAACTGTTTCCGTTTATTTTCATCAAAATTGACCACACATTTTCCTATTTCTCAAAATATATTATATTCTCAAATAATTTATTTGCATTCACAGTGTTTATAATGGACAATAAATTTAAAAATCACAAATAGTTTTTTAAAAATCCAATTTTTCAAAAAATTGCTTTCGAATGTAGTGAGATACCTTAAGAAAATTTCTGATTACAATTCTTTACTAGCCTCGAATCAAGATCACACAATTTTACTGAAACGAGTATTCTAAGACGCAGGCAAATAATACAAACAAGGTGCTTTCTGCATAAAGAAATATTGCCAGAATTCGCACTGTTCCCCTTTCATACACTCCTCCTTTTTATATGTATAATATAAAAAGGAAGTATATGTATAAAAGCACAGCGCCATCTTGTTTATGCCTTTATACATATATGAGATGTGTGGAGGATTTTTTCAATTCCTTTACTTCTTTCTTTTTCCCTCCATCTTCTTCGAATGTGGAGGAAGAAAGTTTCCCATCTGGCCCTCATCCATCTTCATCAGTACTTTTTGAGGTAGAAGCAGAAAAGTTGCAGTAGATTTCTGTTCGATTTCGGCGATTTCTAAATGGACTTCTTTTTTTTCTCTTTTGCCATTTTTTCCGAATCATATATGTATTTCCCCCAAACTGCATCTGTATTTCCATTGTCCAGCAAAGGACTCTTGCAAAATGATATGTATAAAAAATCATTTTCATTTGATGTAGAGATGAGATACATTCGATGTTACAGCATGAATAAAAATATGTTTAATGAATGGCAAAAATTGAAATGGCTTAATTAAGGTATCCGATTACGTTAAAAACATTGATTATCGACCCCATTGGGGATTTTTAAAAAATTCTTATTATTTCTTGTAGTTCAGACTGTCCTCTTTGAAAAACAATTTATCTTTTCTAGGAAAAGGAAGGCCTCACCTATCACAAAAAATCACATATTTTTCAACTAAAATGTGTCTTTCACTTCGTTTTTTTCAAAACTTTCATTTTCGTAAAAATTCTCAACCATTAACACGATATCTCAAACACTAATAGAGGTATTTACATAAAACTTCCAGCGCGTGTTTTCAATAATAAGGGCAATAAAACGAAACAAAAGTTGTATTGTAGGTAAAATACTTTTTCATTTATAGGTGTTTTTAGAAAAATTAAGTTGTAAATTTAGGGTTAAAAAGCTTATATGAGCATATTTTTACCCATCACTTCTTTGTACCCCAAAATTGTTCTTAGATTTTGGTTCATTTCATTCATCATTATGCTCTACAACTTGTATACAAAGAAAGATACGTTTGCTACATTATAATTTTGTGTAGAATGTGAACCGTTTTGGTTAAATTTTACTAAAATTGACTACACATTTTCCCTTTTCTTAAAATATATTATATTTTCAAATAATTGATTTTGTGTTCATAGTGTTTATTATTGACAATGCATCTAAAAACCATAAATAGTCTCTAAAAATTCCAATTTTTTAAAAGTTTTTCTTCGAACGTAGTCGAATACCTTAAATGCCAATAATTTTTAGCTGAAATGTTAAAAAAAGCCGTAGAAAAAGAAGTATTACTAAGTTGTTCCCTGTTTTATTCGAAAAAGTATTCTTAAAGAGATCTAGAGATGTTATAAAGTGTTTTTTCCTATGAATATTTCTGCAAAATAATTAAAAAAATTTGGAAGATAATTAACACTGAAATCAAGTGGAATATAAATTCTTAAAGCTAAGGAAGTCTAAAATTAGTAAGTTATTTATTATTATTATTTTTTTTTTACATACTTTGTCTTAAATTTGAATTGTTTTATTATTTTTCTCAAATAACATTGAGATACTGTTTTAATTATTTCTGTATTTT
This sequence comes from Argiope trifasciata, assembly GCA_026543055.1. NCBI lineage: Eukaryota > Metazoa > Arthropoda > Arachnida > Araneae > Araneidae > Argiope > Argiope trifasciata. The sequence continues at coordinate 219,908 of JAPMOQ010045014.1, forward strand.
TTGTTACTGATTATTCTAATGTTGTCTGTATTTTTTCCCTATATCTATATTTAGATTTTCTTTCACTTGTTTCCACCAGAAGTGCTCTTGAAAGTTTTTGTAAATTTATTATTAACACCTGCTAAATGTTATTATTTTTAACTTATATTTTCTTATTTTATTTCTTTCTCATATTAATCCTTCATAACTGCTCGATTTTCTTATTTTCTTTTTCTTATGCGTTGAATGTTTACTTCTGTAAGCCCCGTGTGATACTTTGTGGTGCACGGGGATTTTATAAATGCTTCCAAAAATATCGATATTTAATGCTGAATTACTCTTAGTAAAATAGTAAAATCCTTCTGTAACAATGATTTCATTTCCTATTTAAAAAAGAAAGAAAAAAATTGAATGAATGAAACATCTGATGTATTTACGGTATGAATGCAATAAAATTTCATGGTTGTCATCATTATTTGCTCCTGGCAATTTTCTGGCAAGATAACGAAAACCAAATGCAATTTGCTAATGGAGATACCTTAGCTGATACGTTAAAATTGAATCCAAAATGCTAAAACCAAAGTATGTGAATCAAGAATTTAAAGAAACAGTGTTTTCAGTTCCAAAAGTTTAGTTTAGTTATTTTAACGTCCCTTTGTAAATCAACACTGGGGCTATTTTGGGACGGACCTTCGCATTTTGAACCACGGTCAGATGGCACCTGAGCTGTATGCAAGAAGAAGTAAGCAGTGATGAGGAAACTGGTAAATACTGATAACAAAATGCAGAAATAAGTTAAGAAAGAATGAAAATCAAATGTCATTCCCTCTCTTTTCATCAGTAAGATATTGATTCTAATGCCAAAATTAATATTACTTTTAAGCAATAAAATTGAAGCAAACTTTCGTAGCTTTTGATTATTGCTTTGAAAAAAAAAAGAAACTTCAGGCACAAGAAATTTTCACTGAAAATATTTCATCATGCATGGAATAAAAATTGATTTTTATACACAAATTGAACGTTTAAAGACGCTTTTAAAGCAACACAAAAATAAATTTTAAAAAATTCCATTTACTACTTCCATGGGACATCTTATTCTTAAAGTGTCCGACTACGTTCGAAAGAAAATTTAAAAAAATTTTTAAAAACTATTTAAAACTATGGATTATAGATGTATTGTCAATTATAATACAAAATATTATGAATTTGTAAAAAAAAATATTTAAAAAATAATATATTTTGAGAAATAAGAAAATGTGTATTAAATTTTAATGAAATTGAATCAAAACGGTTAACACACTACACAAAATTGTATTGTAGCATCCTATTGTTCTTTACACACAAGTTATAGAATATAATGATGAACGAAATGAACCAAAATCTATGAAACATTTTGAAATGCAAAGAAATTATAAGAAAATATATGAGTATATATGCATTTTTTTCTATAAATTCACACCTTCATTTTTCTAAAAACACCTATAATTGAAAAAGTATTTCTTCCATACTAAAACTTTTGGTTCATTCCATTGCCCATATTATTTAAAATACACTCTGAAATTTATATGTAAATATCTCTATTAGTATTTGAGATATCGTGTTAAGGGCGGAGAAATTTTATGAAAATTAAAGTTTTGAGAACTTGGAAGTGAAAGACAAATTTTAGCTGAAAAATCTGTGACCCTGGATGACAGATCAGTCCTTCCTTTATCTAGAAAAGATAAACTGTTTTGGAAAGAGGAAAATGGGAACTACAAGAAATGATAGTTTACAAAACATTCACCAATGCTGTCGATAACCAGTGTTTTTAACCTTAAACAACTAACTATGGTATCGCATAAATCACTTATGTATTCTCAAAACGACGTTTTTTTCAGTACACAGTAATCTGCAACCGAATGCAAATTACATGAATTTCAACCATTTTCTAACGCAAGTATCTTTTTTGGAATTCCATTTCTTCTCAGCGTATATTTACTTTATCCTGCGAATAGCGCAATGCAATTAGAGAGGCACTGTCTTCTGTCTATGGGGGAGGGGGAAAAACTTCTCCCCTCCCGCAAGAAAGACGAAGAAGACTCTCTCTGCGTAACTAAGAATCATTGCGATGGACTCATTTGGCTCTATTCGATGTGCAAGCCTCCAGGTAGCGAGACTCGCCGGTAACAAGGAAGCACGGTTACAGTTAGTCGGGAGAAGGAGGCTGTGTTCATTACATCGGTGAATGACCACTGTCTTCTTTTGCCTGGAGGGGACTTTAGGAGTTGTTGCTGTTTCATTAGCAATGGTCAGACCTTTGGAAGACATTCACAGCTGTGTTTTTCGTTGTTCATTTCTTGAGCAGTCTGCCATCAACAGCAACAAAAAATAAACCAAATGCTTAGCAATTTTTTGCTTCTCTTTTTGTCAAGGAAAACAATGTAAAAAGGAGTTTAAAAATGAAATGTAGTATGAAATTCTTCGAAAATGAAATCTTTCTAGCGCAATGCGAATTAATTTTCTTTCTTCGATTGCAATAAAAATATTTTATCCAAAAGGGAATTTAAGCGCTTTTCACACCTAAAATGCGTTTTCTGACATTCATTACAACGTTTCAGTATTTAAATAAAATAATATAACTGAGTCAATTATAAATGGTGACCTTTTATGTGCGTATAATGAGAGGCATAAATGAATTCATTTTCATTTTGTGAATGCTGATGTTGTTTCATTTTTATTCTTTTGAATGACGCAATTTTATGGCGTACAATAGGGTTTAAATTCTTTTTTCAGGGCTTAAATACACCTTTTTGTTCCTTCAAACATCAAAATTTATTCTTTTGTCATATGGCACCATGCACTTGCTCTTCTTCTAAACATATAAACAGAAACAGCTGTCATTTTATTTGCATATAGAATCAGTGAGTTTTTTTCTTTCTGTTTTTGTTTCTGAGTATTCTTTTTTTCTAATCGAATATCATTAAAGGATACTCTGCCGTCTATCTTCATCAGTAAGTTGTGAGAAAGATACGTTTTCTGTGCGTTTCTGCTCGACTTTTGGCTATTTCTGGATGTACATACTGACATTTTCCTCCACCTGGTGATATATAAATACACTTTCCAAACTTGGAAAATTCAGCAATGAAAAGCACCGCGTAAAGCAGAGGTTCCCAACCTTTTTTGAACTGGCACCCCCTTTTATAATGAATATTTCAATATCGCCCCCCCCCTCCCACTCCAAATAAATAAGAGCGTACATAATGCAGGGTGAAAAACAAGAATTAAAAAAAAATGTCATAGATATAATATTGTTGGAAGTGAAACGCTACTGAATTTCTTCTTTATTAAAAAAAAGAGGAATAAAAATTTTAGCTTACCTGTGATAAGGACGGGCAGGGATTTTGACGATACGAATTCATTCATAAGAAACTATTGCTTTCTAAATAAATAAATGGACTGTTTCAGAGACCCATCAAAACGCATACTTAATTATATTAAAAAGTATTTTTATTAAAATTTGAAGACATTAAATTTCTTACTTAACTAATGAGAAGGCTGAATTCGATGCAATTTAAGATACTTGTTAATATCAGGCTCGATTTTCACTTAAAAACAATTCATAAATCGCCTCATTTAGTAACATGGAGCCGGTTTCTCTTTTTCGTTATCAATGTTGCTTCGGCACTCAATCCACGTTCTGCTAAATATGAAGAGGGGAATGCTATCAGAAGTCGTTGAACAATCGATTCTAATCCTGAATGTAGTTGCAAAATAGACTTCTGCAACCAAAATTCTTGAATTTAATTTTTAGATCCTCATTTGTCGTCAGTTCTATGAGTTCTTCTAACTGAGGTGATCCTGCTGTGTGGACATTGGAGAAAGGATCCAAAACCCAGTCTGGTCTGTCCACGCTTAAAATGTCCTGGAATCGCTATTTGAAGTTATTGGACACTACAATTGGTTAATCCTCTAACGCCCCTTCGTACCATATCAATACTCCCAAATTTTCTCTGAGTCTTTTACCACCTTCCTGAAAGCTTCAAACGCCCACAAGGGGGTGCTATCGCCCACGTTGGGAATCTATGGCGTAGAGCGATTTTACACCATGAAATTCTGTATAGATTAATCTTCAAGATGAAGCATTTTGAAAGTAAAGAAAAAGGTGTTTAGAGAAAAATAACTCCTAGATGTCCCATGAGGCTGATGAAAGATGAGTCTTTAAATACTAAGTAATAAAGGATGAGAATTAAATTGCCAAATATTCGCATTTTTTATTCTACATAAAGAATTCTCTAGCCCAGAAATGTGTTCTTTAATGGTTGTTTTTAATGTTAACGGTTTGTTTGAATCTAAATCGAGTTCATTTTAGGTGAATTGTTAAAGTACAAAAGGTTATAAATTGTCTCATGAGATCATTTTAATCATATTAAATTAGATAGATAGATTTAGATAGATCATAAAATGTATTTTCTATATGCATATTTTTAAAACATATTTCGTTACAGAAGCAAGGCATCAAAAATAGTGTCAGCCATCAATATTCCAAATACCATATCTTTCATATACAGTAAGCCACATTTGTCAAATAAAACCGATTTATTGAAATAATATTACGGATACTGTAAAAAGTCATAGATTTTTTTGCATTTATCTTTTAGAAAATATCATATTTCATACATATATTTCATTTCATTCAGACGAATGGTAAAAAGTAGATTATTATAAATTTCATTTCCAATTACAATTAACTTATAATTGAATTTGTACTTTTATCAATGTGATGGCAATAAGTTGATAAAAGCTCATTTTTTTCATGTATGAGAAAAATTCATATGCAAGTTAAAATTTACATTTATCTAGTGTGAACTAAATTATTAAAAAACAAAGTTTAAATTTTTGAAATGAAATCATTGAAAATAGAAACTTAATTTATAATTCCAAATATTGGTATAATTGAAAATGTAATTAAAAAATTTTTTTTTCATGTAAATTTTTTTTGGTGCGATAATATTTTTGAAATATTTAAACATACTGGAAAAACATACAAATTTTTAAAAAATTTTAATTAATTAGTATTCCAAAAAAAAAAAAAAAAAAAAAAATTAAAAACTCGTTCCGAGATTCACATTACCAACATCCAACGCGCTAAATTTGGCAGTTGTAAGTCAAACGTGCTTTCCTGCAGAGTACCGATAGACAGACAGATGCAAACAGGTTCCTTTTATTATAAGTGTAGATATCGTATTATAATACTTCCATATAATTTTTACCAATGTGTGAATTTAAGATTATCAATGTATTAACCCCTTTACGGTCGCATCATTTTGAAGAAAATAGTCATAGAAGTGCCTATTTTTTTATTCAAGAAAATTGTGCAAAACTGAATGTATGTACAATACTTGCATTCAGTTTTCATTTTTTAGTTCATTTTTAGCTTGAAATTAAAAAAAAATCGGAAAAGCCAGCATTTAGGGTTATTATGACTGAATGTTAGCTTTCCAACAAAGAGAGAAAATAAAAAAAAAAACGTTTTTTAAGCATTCAAACATCATTTTATTGCATTTACACATAATTTAAATCAATACTAGTCATTTTTTCTTGTGTGATAAATTTTAGGCCAACATCACCATCAGGGCAATAGCATAGAGTTTTCTTTCTGCTCACATCTAGTTTAAAGTAAACGAACTGTCTCTAAAAACATTGCAAATAGTCTAGGACAGTGTCATCTGGTGTATACAATGAGTAATAAACATGATTCTGGGCATAAGAAAGAGATGGTTTTAATATTTTCACCTCGTAAGTGCATAATATCCTTCAAAAAACTTGGGTACATTTTAAATCTAAACTGTATAATGAATATCCTTACAGTTATTTATAGATTTTGTGGCAAAATCTAGTTTGGCTTCTTATCTGTAAATACATAATACGTGGGAAGATATATTTTTCTGGTCGATCCAATGATGTATGTGATATTAATGAGCAAAAAAAAAAAATACTTGATAAGGGTTCAACTTGATTCATGACATTTTAATTAAATTGCATCGTTCAAGTATGCTCAAGACACAGATCAAGTTTTAAAAAAATTATGTAATTAGCTAATTTACTACGTACTAGTACTTAGCAAGACTCAGCAGTCGACTCCTGTCGATACTGCTACGTTCAGTGGTGGCGGGGTGGTCGGCTGTATGCAATAAGAAGAAGTACTTAGAAAGACATTTTTATCTCTTCGCCACTTTTCTTTGGACTTGAGATCGTTGCAAAAGAAGTGGACATTCATAAATTTGTCTTTTGGTGTTTCAGGCATAATGATAGAATTTTAATAAATTATTTTGAAAAAAAAATATCTTAATGTTTACGAGAAATATAATATAAAGAAAAAAGAATGTGATGGAAGAAAGGATTTTAGGACTTTCATAAACTTTTATTTTCATGAAAAAAGAAATTACTTTTTATAGAATACTAGCTGGTACTCGACACATTGCTACTGTAGAAGAAATAATTTTAGAAATATCGTTTGAAATTTAAAATAACTGTCTTGTTTGTTTAGGAATGATGTTAAATATGATATTTATTTTCATATCTGAAATGAATACATTCATTGAAATTGAATGATATATAAAAAGGAAATAATATTTATTCTATTCTTTTTTTTATTTTATTATTATAGAGCTTTTTAGGATAGCCACTAT
>JAPMOQ010045014.1:250195-272412 GCA_026543055.1 Argiope trifasciata
GGAATGTACATATATGTAAAGATTCTTCCTTATGGAATGTGGATATATGTAAAGATTCTTCTTGATGGAATGTTGATATATGTAAAATTTCTTTCTACGGGAATGTTGATGTTTGTAAATATTCCCAGTGATGGAATGTGGATATATGTAATGAATCCTCCTGATGTTACTGGCAACCTACCAGTTATCTTACAGTTGGCAGTCAAGGCATATCTAGGATCTATGGTCAAAAATGGAACCATCAATTCATGTTTATTCGCAGTTCATTTCCGCCGGGGAATCGAACTCTTCCCTTTCGCCACACCCCCTGTTCCCACCTTGCAAACGATTTTCATCAGTCCACACCATACTATCATCCGCCGCATTAAAATCACTCGGCAGAATGAACGCCCTTCGAAAATGAAAGCGTTCGCGAAAAGTTTGGCGAGAGGAATCGAATTGTTTTCTCTTCGACGAGAGAGAGGGAAAACAATAAAACGCATCGAGTTATCATAAATAGGAAACTATCGACCCTTCTCTCTAAGATAATGTTAATACTTGGCTGAAAATATTGACGTCGCTTTCACGGGACATTGCTTGGCGAGAATCTTGGCGGATCCTTTGTTTCGAGAATATTTATAGCACCGGAACAGATAGGATTGCGTTCAGATAAGCAATAACTCATCGATTCTCAGAGGAGTTGGGATTATCAGTGATACATATTGAATTTCTTCACTGAAGAGATAATGAAGGGAACAAAGACCGCCCCCATGGTCCTCTAAATGTCTCAATGACTTCAAATCTGCAATCTTTCTCACGTATGATCCTGACTATGGGGAACAGAGGGAAGCGTTGAATTTTATTTATATGCTTTGGTAAGATTAGTTAACGTCCCGTTTCGAAGCTAGTCTAGGGCCATTTGGGGACGGACGTCGTCATTTTGAACCGCTGTCAGGTGACGAGGAAGACACCTGAATTGGAAATCCCTCCACATCAGCAAGACGACGTTTAACTTGAACCAGACCCGTTTACACAACGATTCTTCGTTGGAATCGAGTTTCCAACCTGAAACCCTTCGGTTCCAATGTCGAGACCTTACCACCAGGCAACCTCGGACCCCGAGTTTCAATGTAAAAAGATAGTAAGATTCAACACCCAAAACATTACTTCATTAATATTAAACAGTATTCAGCTATCTTAGTCTTCCTCCCTAGAGCTTTAGAGTTTAGTTTAGTTGCATTAATGTCTCGTTTCGAAGCAACACTAGGGCTCATTTGAGGACGGACCTCGATATTTTGAACAGCGGTCAGGTGACGTGGACGATATCTGAGATTTCACTCCCTCTCTTCGCACTACACCACACCACTATGTCACTAGGATGAGCAGAGAGAAGCTTTAAAGTTTATGTATATGGTTTGGTAAGTTTAGTTTAGTTAATTTAACGTCCCGTTGTAAAGCCACACCATGTCTATTTTGGGGTGGACTTCGTCACTTTGAACCACGGTTAGATGACGAGGACCACTCGAAACGAATGTGAAGCATGAAGTAGCTAAGTCGTACTCTTGGTCCTAGTTCGTGCTACTGAAAAAATCACAACAAGGAACGCTAGTTTAGACTTAAATTGCTGGCAACTATCGGTCGGTGGGCTTGTAAAGACCTTATCACAGGCGAAATATCGTCCGCACTTTCCGTCAGCAATTTATATATTTACAATACTTAATTATATATTTGCAATCTTAATTCCATGGGTCTTAAGTATTTGACATGCAATTCTAAACTCTTAATAAAAATGCTGAATAAAAATATTTACAGATCTTTCAGGCTGCGATCCAGAATAGTAATAAATGAAATAAAACGCGATGTTTTTACCTCCATAGTTACATTCAGAAAGTGGGGCTAATTTTTAAAATTGGAGAGAAACAAATCTTGTTATATTGCCCGAAAAAAGAACATACCCAAATGCCAAAAAGAAAAAAAGAGAAAGAAAAGAAAAGGAAAACATCTGCATGTTCTTTCTTCTTTAACCGGATTGTTCCCATTCATTGAGTCGCATTTTAACCGTCCAGCGTGCTCGGCCGTCATACCAACATGAAAGGTCTCGCGCATTTCCAACATACGCTACAGTAAAGTGTTAATTTTCAAAGGCGTCACTAATAAAATTACATTGTAAATAGCTTAGGATTGACAACTACAATTACTTTAAACATTTTTTACTTAAAAAGAAGCAGAAACAATATAAACATAGCTTGCAATAACAATATAAAATGACCACTGGTTAAATGAATTGATTGAAAAATAATATAAATGAAATGGTCGATATTTTGACAGAACAATTTGCATATAAAATATAGAAGTGCAAAAAAAAATATAACACAGAATTTATATATAAAAAGGAAAAAGTTATTGAAAGCTAGATATGAAAAGGAAGAAAATAGCTTCATTGTTATTTCATTGCAGCGTTGCCATTAGAGCAAATGTGTTTGGTGTACTCTAAACATATAAATTTCTGGCAAATCTCACAATTAAAACTCGTGATTCTAGTCCTCTTTTCTTTTTAGCAGAGTTTGCAGTTTTTTTCCCTGACGTCGCATCTTCCACTTCTTCAATATCTATTTCGGCTTTTCTCTTTAGCACCTTTCATTTTAGCTCACTTTTTAGAGATGTGGGGTCTTTCTTTCAACATTTTCCTTCGTAAGTGCATTTGCCAGCTGTCTCCAGTCTAAAAAAATACGGATTTATTTGTAAAATCATGCTAAATCAGATGTGACAAAAACTTACATGAACAGACGCTCGTATCTCTAAAATACAAATATCTGATGAGGCAGGGACCTATTAACGCCACAAACTTACGACGACACCTGAAAGTAGGTCAAAGGGAGGTGGACAAATAGCCAAGGGCAGGCGTTTCCAGCGTCACCAGATCTAAAGTTATAAAATGAAATTCATCTCCAGTGTATCTCTCATATACGCTCCCCCGCTGGAAGGTTAAATATAGAATGCGTTTTTATGAAACCTTCATTTTAATGCATTGTTAAGGTATACGACTACGTTGAAAACACTGGTTATCGAATACAATGGTGAAATTTTTTTTATTGTTATTTCTTGTTGTTCAGACTTTCTACTTTACAAAACAGTTAATTTTTTTTTTATGAAAAGGAGGGCCTGATCTATCCTCCAGTTGAATTTTAAGTATAACATATTTTTCCGCAAAAATGTGTCTTTCACTTCAATGTGTCTTTACTCAAAAAGTTAGTTTTCATAAAAATTCTCCTCCGTTAACATGATATGTCAAAAACTTAAGAAATATATTTACATAAAAATTTCACCATGTGTTTTAAATGATATTGACAATGAAATGATCCCAAAGTTTGATTGTAGGTGAGATACTTTTTCATTTATAGGTGTGTGGGAATTAGATGTTGGGCTCGGAATAGAACCTGGGACCTTTGGGTTTGTAAGCCAGTAATATACCACAGGACAAAAGCATGCTCACCTGCCGTAGATGTTATCTGTCTTATTAAGATATCATCACAGACTCACCCACCAGTTGTTGTTGAGTGGTGATTAATTGGTTGTTGAGTGAGAGGTTGTGTGTCTACTGCGCCGTACCCAAATTTGTTTTGGCAAGCGTAGAGCTTTTTAGTAACGCCAAGCGTTATGGCGAGCGTGCGTGAGTTGTTGCACCAAGTAAGTCTGACGACTTTGTGTTGCTGCGCCAAGAGAGTCTGACGACTTTGGTTGCTTGTAAATGGCGCCACACATCAGTTGCTTGAAGGTAGAAGGTGAAGGTTCATCACGTCCGAGGTCACCATTGTGGGAATTAGATGTTGGGCTCGGAATAGAACCTGGGACCTTTGGGTTTGTAAGCCAGTAACATACCACAGGACAAAAGCATGCTCATCTCCCGTAGATGTTATCTGTCTTATTAAGATATCACCACAGGTGTATTTAGAAAAATTAAGTTGTAAATTTATGAAAAAAATGCATATATACGTATATTTTTACCCAACACTTCTTTGCACAGCAACATTTTTAATGGAGTTTGGTTCATTTCATTCATTATTATTGTCAAAATTCATTATTATTTGGAAAAATACGGCTAAGCATTTAGTTTTGAATAAAGTCACATTTTCAGCCTTCAAAAATCTTTGCATCTCAAGACCTTTCTTAGCTTTTGGTTCATTTCCTTCATCATTATATTCGATATCGTGGGCATATAAAAATAGGATGCCTGCATTACCATTTTGTGTCGAGTGCAAAATGTTTTGGTTGGATTTCATTAAAAGATACGACAAATTTTCCTATTTCTCAAAATATATTTTGTTTTCAAGTATTTCTTTTGTATTTATAGTGTTTATTTTTGACAATATATCTAAAAATCATGAATATTTTCTAAAAAAATGTAATTTTTCAAAAAAAAATATTTGAACATAGTGGGATGTCTAATCTAAAATAAAATTTGTATTTTGTTCTTCTCCTACATCAATTTGTCTTGAGGGTATTTCGAAAGATAATCATTTAAGGTATCCGACTGTGGTAAAAACACTGGTATTTGACCCCATTGGAGATTTTTTTAAAGAAAGTGTTATTTCTTGTCATTCAGACTTTTCTCTTTTCAAAACAGTTGGTTTTCTCTTAGAAAAGGAAGGCTTAACCTATTATCCGGAGGAATTTTAAGCAAAATTTATTTTTCAGCTAAAATTTGTTTTTAACATCAATTTTAATGTTCATAAAAATTATCCACCATTCACATGATATCCCAAAAACTCATAGAGGTATTTGCATAAACATTTCAACGCGGGTTTTAAATAATACGGGCAATGAAATGAATCTAAAGTTTTAGTATTGGTGAAATACTTTTTCTGTTATAGGTGTTTTTAGAAAAATTATGTTGCGAATGGATGGAAAAAATGCATATATAAGCATATTTATACCCACAACTTCTTTGCATTTCAAAATGTTTCTTGGATTTTTTTTTTTCATTTCATTTGTCATTCTATTCCATAACTTGTGTTCAAAGATAAATAGGATTGCTGCATTGCCATTTTGCGTAGAATGTGAACCGTTTTGGTTCAATTGCACTTAACTTCACCAAAAGTTTTCTTATTTTTCCAATATATATTATATTCTCACATAATGTTTTTGTATTTATAGGTTTATAATTGATAATACATCTAAAAACCAAAAATAGTTTTTAAAAAATCAAATTTTTCAAAATTTTTCTGTTGAATGTAGTCACTTACCTTAATCACGTATCGAAAATTTTGCAAGAAAATTTGATAAAAATCCCTGGAATAACGTTATTTTTTTAAAAATAAAAACGTTTTATTTTCAAAAAAAAAAAAAAAATGTGTAGCATTATAAATTCTTTTCTCTTCCCTTTAGTGTGGTCTTGAAATCGCAAACACATCCACAAAACTCTAGCTGGCGTATCTTGGAATTCAAGGATTCGTCTCATCCAAAGCATATCTCTATTTCTTGGAAGGGGGAGAATCCCCAGGGGACCAAACAAGATCACTTGGAAACTTCTCCCTGCTGGAAGCAAACTTAGCGCACAAAAAACTTTCTTTTTGAGTGAAAAATGAAAAAATTCACAGAATGTACTTTGTTTTTCCCTGTTGTGTCATTTTCCACTATAAATAATCTGCTGACACCGTTACGGATTGCAGTTTATCATCCCCTTTCTTTCATTTTTGAGAATAGAAATGGAAGGATGCTTTCAAGCTATTCATAATGTTATCTTATTTATCCCTTAAATTTTAATTCTTATAAATATTAAAACATTTTTTTCAGTTTCAGAAAAGATATAGTGTATGTAAATATCCCTTTCGACTTTATTCCTCATCCGGAAATTAAAATAAGAAGATACCATCCACTGATAAACCAAATAATATCTGGACGTGGGAGATTTCCTGCCTACTGCCAAAGATTCGGAAGAACGCAGGAAAATAAATGCATTTGTGGGGAAATTGTATGGTTTACCAATATTTAACGCATGAAGATCTTAGAGTGAAGGACAAACCTGAAGATGGTCAATAATGATTCAAGTACAGTACTGATGGTACCAGGTCATCTCAAACCCTGAAGGATATGATGCTAAAGATGGGTAGTTTCATTGAAACTGTTTGAGAGAGTGCAGTTGGGGAGAAAGACAACTATTGACTACCCCGAAAGGAATGTTAGTTTGACGATTCGGTCCATGTAAGGTTGGGCACTACTTATTCAGCAGGCGACCACAACATTCTGTCAATTGTGCTGCGTTCAGTGGGGGCGGGGTTGTCGGCTGTATACAAGAAGAAGAAGGGCTCCTAAGCATATAACTATTCCACTAGTTAAAAATAAAATTCTATTAATATTCGCAAAACTGAAAAAAAAAGAAATAAGACCTTCTGCTGTGCTTTTCTAAGTGTTCTTTCCGGAAAATTGGTTTGCCATCAAATCACGGAGGAAAAGAAAAGGCTATAGCCGATAAACGATATGAAGTCTGCTCTTCGCCTCATTAAGAGTAATAAGGTGGCAACAAAGACTTTTATTAAATATGAAGACGAATACACATATGACAAATATAAATAGCAAAGATAAAGATAGGACAGCACACAGCAGCACAAAACAACACTCAGTAGCTCACAAGTAGTAACGACCTCAGCACACAAAGCGGCCGATCAGAATTAGGCAGAAGTGAATTCCCTTAGCTTCATCTTGGACTGATAGTTCATGGCAGCGGCCGCTAGAAGGCCGAAGATAACAGTTATGGTTACAGGTTTAAAATATCTTACAAGATATAAAAAAAGTTGGATAGTTTTTCATTTTGAAAAAATTCTTTAAAAATGTACGCAATTATGAAGAAGGCTGATGACATCAAGAGCTTAGGGATAATAATTCCTGCTCTGCAATAAAATATAGTGAGATTCTGCATTTATTTATGAAGCATGTCCTGAATAGAAAAATCTAAGAGTTATGTATTTCTCAATAATTAATATCTGTAATCGAAGGGGGCCGTGATGGCCTGGTGGTAAGGCTCCGAAACCGGAGGGTTTGGGGTTCGAGACTCGATCCCACCGAAGAACCGTCGTGTGAGGAGGTCTCTTGCACGTTAAATCTGTCAAGCCAAACGTCCTCCCGCTGGTGTGGCGTAGTGTGGAGAGGGGGGTGCCAGTTCAGGCGTCGTCCTCGTCATCTGATCTTGGTTCAAAACGACGAAGTCCGTCCTGAAACAGCCCTCGGGTTGCTTTAAAACGGGACGTTAATATAACTAAACTAAACTAAACCTGAATCAAAAAAATCTAAGAGTTATTTATTTCTAAATAATTAATATCTGTAATAGAAGAAATATAACTTCATTTCCAAAATCTTTATTTATCAAGTATACGATGCATGTGGAAAAGTCAGTAAAATACTGCATTTATATACAACTATATTCCATCTTAATACGTGGCCGGAATCGTGGAATCCACAAAGCAATAATAAATTGCATCCTATCAGGCAAACGATTACATTGTAGAACACTCTTCCAATGTGTGAGCTCGCGGTCCAATGGAAAAGACCCGCATTGCTCACGTGGGCGGCGGTGGCCTGGCTGTAAGGTCTCGGCTTCGGAACCGAAGAATTTCAGGTTCGAGACTCGTTTCCACCGAAGAACCGTCGTGTGACTAGGTCTCTTGCACGTTAAATCTGTCAGGCCAAACGTCCTCCCGCTGGTGTGGTGTGGCGTAGTGTAGAGAGGGGGGTGCCAGTTCAGATGTCATCCTCGTCATCTGATCGTGGTTCAAAATGACGAGGTCCGTCCCAAAATAGCCCTCGTGTTGCTTTAAAACGGGACGTTAATATAACCAAACTAAACAAATCGCATTGCTCACATTCGCTTAACTCACAGATATCTTCTACTGGCTTTTTTTTGCTCTAGTTGCGAAGTTACTTCAACGGTTCTTCATATTTTGATTGAATGTCCAGATTTTAATCTTTATCGTTTACAATTCTTTAATTGCTCATTAGTGGACATGCGAACGTAGTTAAAAAAAATCCCACAAAAATATTTTTAAGTTTTTAAATTCAGCTGGCTTTTACCACCTCATATAGCCCTTCTTGTCTTCTTCTTGCATACTGCCTACCATCCCACCACCACTGAACGTAGCAGCATTGACAGGATTTGTGGTGGTCGACTGCTAAAACGTATTGTGCAGCCTTACATGGACCGAACAGTCAAACTAATATTCTTTTCGGGGTAGTAAATAACCGTCTTTCTCCGCACCTTTACACTCTCAAACAGTTGGAATGAAACTGTCCATCTTTAACATCGTATTCTACAGGGTTTTGAGATAACCCGGTACCATCAGTACTCTACTTAAATCATTATTGTCAGTCTTCAGGTCCTTCCTTAGCTCTGAGATCTCCATACATTCCATTCAATAGTGGTAAACGGTGCCCATTTCCCCACAAATGCATTTATTTTCTTGCGTTCTTCCAAATCTTTGGAAATAGGCAGGAACCTGATATAGACTTATATTAATTTTTGCCAAACACATCACGGATTTGTTCCACAGTTTCATCTTTGCATCTTTGGTTCTGTTATATACTTTTTATACAATTTTAGCTTTATAGCTTAAACCACATGTATGGGCAGTATGGTAGTGTTTTGGCTCTTGTACCATTCAATTTCCAGCGGGCGCGCGTGTGTGAGAGATATATTAGAGATGAATTTCATTGCATACCTTCAGATCTGGAGGCACTGGGAATGCCTGTTTTTGGCTATTTGTCCCCCCCTTTTGACCAACTTTCAGTTGTCGTCGTAAGTTTGTGGCTCTACCGATCATATATTTGTATTTTAGAGATACGCGTGACCGTTGTCACGTCTGATTTTGTATGACTTTACAAATAAATCCGTATTGTTTCAGACTGGCGACAGCTGGAAAATGCACTTACGAAGGAAAATGTTGTAAGAAAGACCCCACATCTCTAAAAAGTGAGCTTAAATGAAAGGTGCTAAAGAGAAAAACCGACATAGATATTGAAGAATTGGAAGATGCGACGTCAGGGAAAAAAATGCAAACTCTGCCAAAAAAAAAAAAAAAAAAAAAAAACAGACCAGAATCATCACAAGGTTCGATTGTGAGATTCGACAGAAATGTATATGTTTGGAGCACACTTAACCCATTTGCTCAAATGGAAACGCTGCAATGAAATAACAATGAAACCATTTTCTTTCTTTTCATATCTAGGTTTCAATTACATTTTTCTTTTTGTACATAAATTCTTTATTTTTGCACTTCTATATTTTATATGCAAATTGTTCTGTCAAAATATCTACAATTTCGTTTTTATTATTTTTAAATCCATTCAGTTAACCCGTGGTCATTTTATATTGTTATTGCAATCTACGTTTATGTTGTTTCTGCTTCTTTTTAAGTAAAAAATGTTTAAAGTGATTTGAATTATTAATCCTAAGCTATTTACAATATAATTTTAATAGTTACACTTTTGAAAATTTAGAATTTATTATAGCGTATGTGGGAAATACTCGTGGCCTTCCGCGCCCGCTGGAAGGTTAAACAACAAAATCCAATCCAACTATATTCCAAATCAATTCGTATAGAAAAACGTATATGGGTATACTAGGTCACTTATCCATAAAAACAGACAGTTTACTGTAGATCACTTAGAAACAGACTCTCTAGAAAAAGCTTCATATGTCTGATGCGAAGGACCTTCAAACACGAACATTTCTTCAGGTTGTTTTTCGTCTGCTGGCCAAAACAGAGAGCATCTTGGGAATATTCCAGCTGTCCAGTTTCAGTTTTCAAAGAAAAAATAACTTATAAAAGTCCGCAAAGTGGGGACGTTTATTCCTTCGACGAAAGCACTCGATCCTCAATTCTAAGAAAATATAATACATGAATAAAAGGAAATGCAGAAGAAACAGGAAAAAGTTCAGACTTTTTCAGCACTAATTTTTGTAAACATTCTAAGAAAGATTTTTGGTTGCAATTTTTTCCTTACTATAAAATAATTGATGAAATTTGTTATTATCTTGTGAGGGCACGATGTTTTTTTTTAAGGGTTTTTGAATCATTGAAGGCAATGAGTAATTGAAGCCCGAAATCGCTTACGCGATGAATAAAGCATGAAGGGCAATATTCATCATCTTTTAATCGCCGTTTATTTTTACTTGCTTTTACCAGTATTGCATTATTATTAAGTATGCTTCTTTGAAAGCAGATGCGGGTCACGGTGGCCTGGTGGTAAGGTCTCGGCTTCGCAACCGGAGGGTTTGGTATTCGAGACTTCATTCCACCGAAGAACTATCGTGTGAGGGGTCTCTTGCACGTTCAATCTGTCAGGCCAAACGCCCTCCCGCTGGTGTGGTGTGGGTGGAGAAGGTGGTGCAAGTTCAGGAGTCGTCCTCGTCACCTGATCGTGGTTCAAAATGACAAAGTCCGCCCCAAAATAGCCTTCGTGTTGCTTTAAAACAGGGCGTTAATATAACTAAACTAAACTAATTGAAAGCAGATGCATTATTAAAAGGTTGAAGTAGAACTACGACATCATAACTGTTATTTTCAAGGAATATATATTTTTTTCTGAGGAAATGAAATAACTTAATTTTTATACTATATTCCAAAAAATTTCACTTGCATTTAATAACAGTTTTTATAAAAGCATTATCTCTTTCCCTCAGTGGTGAACGCATTGACAAATTATTGATTGATTGCGCTTAATATTTTTATCCTTGGCAGCAATGCACCGGTACCAGCTAGTATTACTAGCTGGTACCTAGAGTGTTGCTGCATCAGAAGAAATAATTTTAGAAATATCTTTTGAAATACAGTAAAAGCTCTGTATTCGCGGGGTATATCTTCTGTAAATATGCCGCGAATAAAGAAACCGTGATTACGGAAGGGTCATTTATACGGGATTATACGGGATACGTTCCTAGGTGACAACATAATAAAAAAATCAATTTAATTGAAGTTTTCGAACATTTTGATTCATTCTCTTAAGGCTTAGGCAATGGTTTGAAGATTTTTGTCATTTTCTCTTGCTTGACAGTTTTTAAAGAGCTCCTTCCATTCAGACGGATACGCAGCAGTCGCACTAGCCATTTGCCTCTTAAAAATAAGACTTCGTTCCAGAGACGTTCATAAAGAAATCGCAAAGCTCATTTGCCACCTTCACTCAGATTTTTCAAATGAAATGTCCCGTTTCCATTGCTCGTGGAAGCCTCTTCCTCAACGGGCTGTGAATTTCCTCCAAGTCGGTTTCAGTCAGATCTTTATGTTGCAATTCAAGCCATTCTTGAATGTTACTCGATTCTATCTGTTCGAAACCATCTCGTCCTATTCCATTCGCGAGTTCGGCTATGTTTGCATTAAACAACATACATTAGTTAGAAATGTTTAGCTTCGAATAAAGGAATTGGGTCGCTTTTTTTTAAAACGTGAAGAGTGAAAACGCGAATGAAGGAAGCGCGAATAAGGAGCTTTTACTGTATATTAAAAAGTATTTTGATAAAAATTTAAAGGCATCGAATTTCGATGCCTTTTTTACTCTACATTTGGTTCATCTTTCCATGCCCCTCCGGTCTAAATCAACGCCCCCTAATTTTCACTTTGTCTTTTATCGTCTGTCTGAAAACCTCAAACGCCCACAAGGGCTCCCTTGTTGGGTCTAAACATCCGGTGACGGCATTTATTCAAAGAAAGGGCCGTTCGTATTTCAATGGACGAACACACACTCGGTGTGGGGGTGGAAATATTTATTGCACGCCACATTGAAGGATATTGACTTTCACAAAATGTCGTGTCCCGCTTCGATGGGATCAGTATATCAGGCTACCCGGATTTCCGAGACAAGTACCGGTAACAAAGACTTACGTGGTCCAGCAACACTAAGAGAGATGGCTGGCCGGACCGTTCCATGGCTAAGGATAAGCGAAAGCAATTTGTCTTGGGCCTCTGCTTAAATCACCTCGCGCGTTCAGAGGAAATGTGACGTGTTCCAAGTTTTTATTGCATTTTCCTCTATTAGCAAGATTGCAATAGAGGAAGCCATGTATGTGTATGCCTTTCAATAATTTTTTAGATAGTGGATATGTAAAAAAACTGAAATAAATGATGACAATCGGTTCTGTGTTATTAAGTTGGAAGGATGCTGGTTTAGTTAGGTGGTCCACTTAATTTACCATGTTTATCGTTTTTATGTTTTTAGTTATCCAATTTTATGTTTTTTGCTGTGTCTTTATACACACGAGTTATTTATGTGTATACGCTTACGCGTTTGTTTATAAATAAATGTGTGATTAGAAGTAAAACATACAACCTGTTTTGCGATATGTCTCTTAAATATGAAATGTTATGATATGTAAAAAAAAAAGTGTATAAAAGGTGTCTGTGCTATAAAAGGTGGAAGGATGTTGGTTTAGTTACGTGGTCCACTTAGTTTACCATTTTTATGTGACCGAGTTTATGTTTTTAGTTATCCATTTTTATGTTTTTAGTTATTCTTTTATAAGCACGAGTGAGTTGTTTACAATTGCAGGTGTGAGTACTAAGTTTATGTTTTTTATGTTTTTAGTTAACCATTTTTGTTTTTAGTTAAGTTTTTAAACGCCCGAGCAAGTTATTTATACATATACGAGTTATTTTTATATATTATTTATATTTATATATATATTATTTATTTATAAATAAATATATGCGATTAGAAGTAATACTAGCTTTTTTGCGATATGTCTCTTAAGTATGAAATATGCTCAAGTGTAAGGAGAACATTTAGGTGGAAGAATAAATTGCTATATAATAATTATTTGTTATTTTCTTACTCAAATTTTGATGAGGTTAACGCAAACAGCACAAGTTATGTCTGCACGTTATTTAATTCATCTAAAAGGGGAGTGAAATTAAAAGAAAGGTTTGATGACAATGCGATAGAATTTGGCGTCGAAACACTAAATATTTACTGTGTGAAAATATAAAAGTTGAAATAAAATTAGCTTTCAAGAAATGGGCAATATGGATGGATGTATCTTCAAGTTTCTACTTGAAGTATATAAGTGTTTTACTTCACCTGCATTTAGGTACGTTGGAAAGTATTTGGGAAAACTGCACCGGTTTATGATTTTTATATTTGTTTCTAACTTCATTACTGTTCAAAGAATAAAGAAGCCTGTCTTGCTTGATTTCTAATGTTACTTCATTTATCGATCTGGATCGAGATACAGGGTGCGTCAGAGAAACTTACTTATTTAAAAGGTCAATAAAAGTAAAAGTACTTCGGCTATTGTTTTAACTCTTTTTGTATTTGAGAATACAATATCGATTTTTTTTCCATACAGTTTTAAAAAATGACATTGGTTAAATGGCGACCCCCATTGCGCATACACTGATTAAGTCGATTTTTGAAGTTCGTGTCCTCTCTTTGAAGCATATCAATCGGCATGTTGGCAATGTTGCGAATGTTGTTCTTGAGGTGAGCTATTGTTATTGGTCGATCGACACAAACCGGGGATTTCAAAGTGAGCCTCGTCACTGAAAAAACGACCGCCTCTTCAGTCAGGTTGTTAAGCCGCATTTCACATGCCTTTTGACGGGCAACAAAATCGAGTTCAGTTCATTCTTGCACAACAGCCAATTTATAGGGATGAAATGGAAGGTCTTGATGGAGAATTCATCGGACAGTAGTGTCAGAAATTAACAGAGCAGCTGCGTGTTTGCGGGCCGAATGCAGAACTGACTGCCTCACATTTTCCGGTGTTCTGGTGGTCAGGTGATGTACATTTCTGGGTTTAGCGACACTCCCGAAGTGAGTGAACCCACGACAGAATCGAATTAAGGCCAGGAATGGGTCTGTGAGGAGTAATTTTAAAGCAAGCGTGGAAGGCACGTTGCGTGGCATCAAGTGAGGGACCGTTAGAAAAGAAGCTGTTGAAAGCCCGCTGCTCTCTAGACCAGAGCAGGATGGCAGCTGACTAGAAGGGGAAACAAACTTGGGGACGTTTTCCTCCAGTAGAAGCACTATCACCCCTTTACCTACCCAACTCACCACGCGAGAGTTTTTTCAAATAAGTAAGTTTCTCTGAAGGACCCTGTATTTATATTTTTAAGTAATAGAAAACAAATGTAGAAATAAATATCTGCACCTTTTTTAATCTTGGGAAAGAAAAAAAAATTAATAAACAAATACAAGTAATCAGTCTTCTATTTTTTCTTTTCTTCTGATGCATTAAATATTAATCATTTCAAAAATGAAAGGATTTTTTCAGTTTTAAAGAATTTATTAATATAATTACGGCAACCCATTTGGAATCCTTGAATTTAATTCGAGTCGGGTTGGTCTAATGCCACTTGGTCATACCAAGACGAATGGGAAGTAGCTCTTTGGAATGAAGCAGAGGTGTGCCCCTTTCGGTGTGAACGAGCACCGTCCAAGTGAAAGGACGACTTTTGCTCGAACTCCCGCGACACCCCCCTTTTGAGGGGATGCTCGAACTCATTCATCTATCCGGAATTGAAATCCCAATCAGAGACCGACTCATTACCTCCAGAGGTATGGGGACTTGGAGGACCTATCGAACATGCCCCAAATGCCCTTGGGCAACTTTGGCAGAGACGAGGACAGAATTCGCTACTAGACTGACGCTCTACCAACCAGGCTACCAACACCCTAACTTAAAACAAATGTAGTAAGTGTCAGTATTATTTGCTACGAAGATCATGAAATGATTTACTGATGCATATAAAGAAAGATATATAAAAATTATTGCATTTTAAATGAGTTTGTATTGTTATATTTTGAAACTAATTATTATAGTGTTTTTATTCAACTTCTAAGAGAATTACGAGGCAATACGATTATCTAATGAGACTAAATTAATTTTATTTCAAATTAAATTGCAGTTATTACACATTATTGAGCTGACTATAAACTGAATATTTATTCTGTTTAAAGCAAACAAATAGCTTCTTATAGAAGATTATTTCCTTTGACTGGAAAAACGAGTTAAAATAATAGTTAAAAGGTAAATATTTCAAAACATTAGCGTAAATTTTTCTTAATAGTAATTTTTTGAGATAATGAATAAATTCAGAATAAGTTAATTTCTCTAAATAGTCATTTTTGGACACTATGAATAAATTAAGAATATAGAGTTAAAAAATAAGGAACACCAACAAATTGCAGCATTTTGTAACAAAGAGAAAGTTTTATGACATGATTAACAGAATAAATACTTATATCCAGTTAATAAACAGAAAAGAGATATCAGATTTGAAGTAATATTAAAAGAGATTTCCTTTTAATTGTGATAAATATTGCTGGAATGCACATTTTAAGTATTTTTTTGAAATTCGAGAAATAAAGCGAACTTTATTTCAGTAAATCTTAATTATATGCGTAAAATAATATATATTTTTTAATGTCAGTTGAGAATATTTTTATGCAATGATGAACTATTTTTGAGTGATGATATATAATATTGCCACGTAGATAGAACTCGGGAAGACACAGAAAGGAGAGTTAAACGAATTGATTAGCCCAACTCTGAACTAAGAACCCTGTGACTGAGAGAAGCTTTAATGCAAGTTCCCGAATACATTTCTGGAGATAGTAAGAAAAGTCCAGAGCACTTAATATGGCACGTTAAAAGAAGGTCCAGAATCTTCTAGAACACGAAATAAAGGAAAAGCAAATTTTAAGTCTGCTGGGATTCGAACACACGATCTCCTGGCCATGAGTCTAGCGTCATAACCATTCAGCTATGCAGACTCGGAACTGTTTCATTTCAATGCGGCAATATATCGTTGTGAAACATGAAATTCATGCTTAATTTATAATTGCTTAAAGTTTTAAAAAAAAGTCTTTCTAAGAAGCATGTTCTCTTTCGTCGTTCAACAGATTCAAAGAGCTCTCTAGTAAAACATAAATAAATATTATGTTATATGCATATCTGTAATGGAAAAAAAAAAGACAAATCACAATCTGCATTATTATTGTTATCTATATTATTATTATATACTGTTATCTGTATATATATATATATATATATATATATATATATATATATATTATATCTGCCACATTGGAGGATTTCGATTCTAACAAAAGGGCCCTGTCTGGCTTCAATGGGTTCAGTATATCAGGCTCCTGGATTTCCCTGACAGACACCGGTAACCAAGACTTACGCGGTCCGGCAGTTTCTAACGGAGATGGGTGGCCCAACAAGGTGCGTTGTTTGGGTGAGGGTAAGCGGGCCAATTTGTCTTGAGGTCTCGGCTAAATCACCTCGAGGAAGGGCGACGCCCCGGCTGCTTTTATTGCGCCCAGGCATTCGCCTCTAATAACGAAATTCCGACAGAGGAAGAGTAAGATTGAAGTGTTTGTATCGTGCGATCTTTTTTATTGCAGTCGGATGTGAAGTAATGCTAAATGATAAATAGTCGGTGATATTGAAAACCGAGTAAGTTAAATGGGGAAAGTCGGTAATTAAGGATTGGATTTCCCAAAAACTATATATGGTTTTTAGATCTATTGATAATTATAAACACTGTGAATACAAAAAAATAATTTGAAAATCTGATACATTTTGTGAAATGGGAAAGCTTGCTCTAATTTTTACTGAAATTTAACCAAAATATTTTACACTCTGCTCAAAATCGTAATGCAGCAATCAATTACACAAGTTATAGAATAGAATGACGAATGATATGAACTGAAGTCTATGAAAAATCTTGAGATGCAAAGATGTGATGGGTAAATTTATGCGTATATATGCATTTTTTTCCATCAATTTACAAATTAATTTTACTGAAAACACATATAAGTGAAAAAATATTTCACCAGCAATAAAATTTCGGGTCATTTCATTGCCGATGTTTGTTTAAAACATACCTTGAAATGTCTTTAATAGTTTCCTGCTTTATAATCATGCTAACGGTGGAGAATGCTTATGAAAATTAGAATGGAAGTGAAAGACAGATTTTTGCTGAAAAATATGTTTTGCTTAAAATTCCACTGGGCGATAGTTCAGGTCTTCCTTTTCCCAGAATGGTTGAACTGTTTTGAAAAGAGGGGAGTCTGGACCACAAGAAACAACGATTTATAAAAAACGTTAAAGACACTGCTTATCGACCACGTTGCCGAATTTTTTAAAATTGTTATTTCTTATAGTTCAGACTTATAGTTATATTCCAAAAATCAGTCTTCATTGATTAATAGTGACATTTAATAATCAAAAGTCGATAGTTCTTTAAAAGTTTGGAATATCCCGATGTGGGAAATAGAAGCTTAACCTATATGTTAAGATACTGGCACTGTTAGAAAGCTAAATGTTTTATATTTAACTTGATGTAAAAATCATCTTTGTACGAAAATATATGCTGAAGTTATAAAGCGGAAAAATGCCGAAATTTCATTTATTTTTTAATTAATTCAAAATTCTAATAAAAAATTCGAAAAAAGGGCTCCGATTTGCACATTCCCGACCACCAAGGTATACATGTACGAGGTATACAAGGTATACATACCAACGCACACACAGATTGAGCTGTATTATAAGTATAGATAAGCACTATTAAACACAGTAAATCCGTTTAACCTTCCAGCGGGCCCACTTATGTGAGAGATACACTAGAGATGAATTTCGTTTTATAACTTCAGATCTGGTGGCAGTGGGAACGCCTGCCCTTGGCTATTTGTCCCTCTTCCTTTCACCTACTTTCGGTAGTCGTCGTATGTTTTTGGTGTTTATAGGTCTCTGCCTATCAGATATCTGTATTGTAGAAATACGCGTGCCCGTTAATGCGACCTTTTGTTGCATTTTATTTTGTATGATTTTACAAATAAATCTGTTGTTTTAGACTGGCGATAGCTGGCAAATGCACTTGCGAAAGAAAATGCTGACCTAAAACTAAAGGCGATAAAAGAAAAGCCGCACTAGGTATTGAAGAAGTGGAAGATGCGACGTCAGGGAGAAAAAGATGCAAACTCTGCCAATAAGAAAAGTGGTCTAGAATCAATTGTGAGATTTGCCAGAAATTTATATGTTCGGAGCACACTAAACACATTTGCTCAAATGGCAACGCTGCAATGAAATAACAATGAAACTATTTTCTTCCTTTTCATGTTTAAATTCAAATTACTTTTGCCTTTTTATACATAAATTCTGTATCATTTTTTGCACTTCTATATTTTATATGCAAATTGTTTTGTCAAAATATCGACCCTTTCATTTATATTATTTTTAAATCAATTCAGTTAACCTGTGGTCATTTTATATTGTTATTGCAATCTATGTTTATATTGTTTCTGTTTCTTTTTAAATAAAAAATGTTTAAAGTGGTTGCAATTACTAATCCTAAGCTATTTACAATATAATTTTAATAATGACGCTTTTGAAAATGTACACTTTACTAAAGCGTATGTGGGAAATACGCGTGACCTTTCATGTTCATATAACGGCTGCGCCCGCTGGAAGGTTAAACGCATTCTGTGTTTTCTACTCTCCATCTATTTGTTTTAAATCACTAAGGGAGAAATAGCTCCGAATAGCTCCATTTGCTCCTACTAGCTGGAACTCCCGACAGAGAAATCTGCCGATCACAAAGGGTTAAATTTCAAAAATAGACACTGAAATGTTATTTGCCAATAACCTAAACCCAAACGCATTTTGAATTACGTCAAAGACAAAAAGCTAATAATAACTTTCTTTTTAAGCAAGGCAGATTTTTTTTTTGAAAATTTAAAAGCTAAACATGCATATTAAATTCAACTAAAAACAGGCAGAAATAATTACAGATTTTAGAAACATCCGATAATACGCATGATTTGGATTTAATATTTTTTGCAGCTCGCTTCAGCGAGCTCTGGAAAGAGTTATTCGGATCAAATTAATTTCCAGCAAATTCTTTTGAAAAGATATAATCCTTTGCTCTGAAGTTTAATGAGAAAACTTCAAGAAACACGAGACGCCATTTTGTGGAAAAAATGGGAGGACATTAAAATGCAAATACAATTTCTAAGATGTTTGGCGGACGATCGCATCGAAATGAGCAAACGATTTCTTTGCTCGTCAAAACTTCTTTTTGAATTAAAAAAGAATTTACCCTTTCTAATGGTTTCTATTTTCTGGGTTGAAATCATTTCTCGAGTAGCAGTTTTTCAAATTTCATTTTCATTTTCCCGCATGAATTATTCGATTAAAATCCCCTGTTTATGTCGTGGTTTCTTCTGTAATTTTTTAAGGCGATTTGCATGTGAAATACATGCATTAGAATGGAAATATAATAAAATGAGGAAGCATTTACAATATTATGATATATTGGATGTCTTATGACTCATCAACAAAAATGATGGGACGTCTTATGTTATATTGGACGTCTTATGAGTCATCAACAAAAAATGATGGGATGCCTTATGAAACATTAAACGTCTTATGATTCCTCAACAAAAATGATGGATTATTATTTACCATTGCAACTTTGCAAAAATGATATTGATAACAATTACTTAAAGAATCTCATTAACCGAGTTATTTAACATGGTTAATTAATTAGTTTCTCTGAATTTTCAGAATACGGAAGGAGTGAATTCTGTATACCCTCTTATATGTGTGTCTCAAATGAGGAGGCATTTTTTTAACTCTAATTTCCTTGTTAACAATTTTTTTTATTAACGCGAATGTGATTTTAAAAGCAGATAGAATATTTATTTCATTATCTCTTGAGACGTTGCTTACTTTAAGTGCAAATTTAATTTACTTTTTGACACATTATAATTTATTTTTATTGCAGGTTCTGTAAGAAGGGTTTATATTTTCAATACTTTTTTTTAGTGAGAATATAAATACTCAGCTAAAAAATAATTGATGAAACTAGGCCAAGTCAATATTTTAATTTAAATAAAAATTATTTTTTCAGTGTTCATGTCTTAGAGATATTTAGGTATATTTTAAAACTCTGTTTTTTATTTATTAAATTTGAATTCATAGATTTTCGGGATTGACTTTATGATGCCCATTTAGGGCAGAATATCATGATCTGAATGATGTGTATACATGGATGTAATCTCATTCATAAACAGAAACATTTGAAATAAAGAATTACCTCCCGCGGTCCAAACAGGTAGAATTCCAACCTTCCCGGAGGCAATGGCACTTCCTCTTCTATGAATAGCAATTATTTGGCAAATTTGTTAATTGATCATGTTATTTATTTTTACACACATCTGAAATTAAGAAGAAAAAACATTATAACGAGCAGAAGTTGCCAAAGAATGAATCCTTTATATTTAGTACATTTATCATATTCTACATCGATCAACTCTGACAATATTATTCTACTTCTTTACTACATAAAGTTATTTCTTCTATCTTTTAAGCCTCCTATGAATACAATAATCAATGTAAACCTATTGGAGCCATGTTCTAAAAAACAATCAGCTCAAGTTTTATTAGAGAAAGGTTCGTTCACTTGCAAAAGATAACAGAGCAATTGTCTATGCTGATGGTTGCTCTGATATTGACTGTAATCGAGGAGGTGCAGGCATCTACATCGTTTACCCCTCAGAAGACGTCAAGCTTGAAATAGCCTCTGGCCAAATTTCTACGAACTTTACTAGTGAACTAATTGCTATTAAAGAGGCTCTAACAAATTTTCTCTATTATTTTTCTCTCTTTGAAGACTCGATTGAAGAAATAGCCATTTTCTCATACTCTAAATCAGCTCTAGAAACTACACGAAACGGTGAGTCAGCACTGACGGTAGAAATCAATACCCTTCTTCACTCACCATACATTCTCCAGGGAATTCCTGCTCATGTAGGTATCGAGTGGGACGAATGTACAGATGCCCTTGCAAAGGAAGCACGTGATGAAGAACAGCCCCCAGCAGTAACTATACAGATGCAAATGCAATTGCCAGGAGTAGGATCTACAATCAACATTTTGGCAAGGCAGAAATCCCTGACCTAGACTGCCTCTACAATAGCTCGGCTATGTACTGGACATTTCAAGAGCATGAAGATATCACCAACTGGCATTAAATCCTATCCCAAATGCAAGCCCTGTTCTCCATCCCAAATGACACCAGAACATGTTTTCAACTGTCAAACCGCTACCTCTTCCTCCTTGGAGCACCACCCATTGAGATGGCCATCGGGCACCAGAACTGGCAGATCTCGTCACCAAGACTTTTGGTGGAATATAGACTTTATTTACACTCTGCACCTTTTTAGACACGAGAACAACAGGAACAACAACAAAAAAGCACTCGGAAGACTCCATAGTGTAGTGGGTCTAGAAAACTGCACTGTGGTTTATTTCGGAAGAGAGAGAGCCAAGATCACATTCCCCATCGGCCGAGGGTCAAGTTTTTCTTCTGGGGAAGAATATATGTAAACAAGCAGCAACATTGAGATCACATGATGTTTACATGATTGTCTGCTAGCTCCGCCCAAGTCCACTAAATTCTTAACATAGGCTACATTATTTCTAGATTTGAAATACTTTTACGGAGTCTGTATCCTTACTGTTTGAAAAATACAATGCAATCCCTAATCATTGTTTTATTGTCACAACTATAACAAGTAAAGAATGGAATGAAATTTTTAATATTTGCATTCAAAAACGCAAAATACCAATGGATTGAAAGAATATGATAAATCATTATATTTTTTTAAAAAAGACAGAAATTTTCAGTGTTCTCCATTGCATTTCACTGCATGTTATTTTTTTAATTAAAAGAATGGCATTTTCAAAATATTTTGCATAATTAATTTTCATTGTTTATTCTCGGAATTTATATTTTTTAATTACAATGAAAATATACGTTTTTGGTGTACACATATCATTAATAAAGTAAAAGTAAGAATAAATTTAGGAATGAAAAAAAAGTAACCCTTGATATATTATCAAAACTTTAAAAGCTATCTATATAAATTTAACTTGTCTCCATCATCTCCCTGCGATCGTAGCATTAGTGGCGAGGAAAATGTTAAACATGTGCTCCTTCTGTGTTCCAAGTTTGCGAGAGCAAGACAGAACCTATGACTGGCTCTCCAAGACATTCATATAAAGTGGCCTCTAGATTTTCATGAGCCTGTTTCCACCAGAAGTGTTCTTGAAAATTTTTGTAAATATACACCTGTTAAATGTTCTTATTCTTATATTTTCTTATTTTATTTTATTCTTATATTAGTCATGCTAAATTTTATTAATTTCTTTTGTTATGTCATGAATACTTCTGTAAGCCGCG
>JAPMOQ010045014.1:307412-321692 GCA_026543055.1 Argiope trifasciata
TCTAATTCCTCTTTTGAGTGATAGAGAGTCTAACATTGGCAGTTAGTGATACTGATTTAGAGCATAATTTTATAATTAATATTTATTTATCAAAAAATATTTAAAAATAACTTTTTTAAAGCTATATTTCGGAAAGGAAAATGTATGCAGATAATACAAGACAGAAATATTTTTATTCTCCTTTATAGTAAATACGTAAATAGAATACTAATATAGAAGAAAAGAAATAAAATAGAAAAGTAGAAAATAGATATTTTAAATAAGAACGAAAATAGATATTTTTGACAGTTATGGCACATTTCTCAAGGAAAAATGATTAAAGCATTATTAGTAAATAAATGTATTATATGTGGCAATACTTGACAAAGAAAGAATATTTTCTTTCTTAATTTTCAAATTACTAGAAAATGTATTAAATAATTGCTTTCGTAGAGATCAAAGTGTTCTAAGTTTTTTAAATAAATACAATATTTCCCCTTTTTCTGCGTCTAACTAAAGAATTATATTTATGTCTCATTTGGACTGAGAATTATTTCTTTCGAATTTTCGTCTTTCTTTTTATTGAAAAGTTTAAAGACATTTTCTCATCTGTTTTGATTTGCAATTCCTTTCATATTTTAACTTTATTCATTAAATTTCTGTTTTCTCTTAAAAACCAAATACATGAACGAGTGTAGATGTCTCTTAAAGAAGGAAAATTTTTAAAAAAGAATAAGTTAATAGGGACAAAATCTAGTACAAAGAGCATCGCTTTGTAACAAAAATTAATTGCTGAGGAAAAGTTTTAATTT
Organism: Argiope trifasciata; assembly: GCA_026543055.1. Taxonomy (NCBI): domain Eukaryota; kingdom Metazoa; phylum Arthropoda; class Arachnida; order Araneae; family Araneidae; genus Argiope; species Argiope trifasciata. The sequence continues at coordinate 308,204 of JAPMOQ010045014.1, forward strand.
TTGAAGAATATTTATAAATATAAACTTTTCTAATTCTGTATTTTATCTTGATGCAAAGAGTTAATTTTAATAGATAGTTGTTGTCTGATGCCACTTGGTCATGCCAAGTTGAATTAGAAGAGCTGTTTCGAATAAGGCAGAGGCGTGCGCCTTTCGTTGTGAACGAGCGCCGTTTAAGTGAAAGGACGACTTTGCTCGAACACACACGACACAACCTTTTTGAAGGGGCGGTCGAATTCATTCATCCATCCGCATGTCAGAATTGAGATCCAAATCTGTGACTGACTCCTTCCTTATTCAGTACCCCCAGAGGTATCGTTTTGTTATGGAGGACTTCGCAGTCACGACTTGTTGAACGTGCCCCCACTGCCATGAGCAAACACGGCGGGCTTTGGACTAGACGAGGACAGAAACCGCGACCTTTCGGTGACGAGATTGCCGCTCTACCAACCAGGCCTCTAAAAGCACAGATAGTACTAGTAATACTACTAAACTACTTTTGTATATAATAGTGCTAGTAGTACATAGTAATAATAGATTTGACACATTGTTTTCGGTATTAGGCTTCAAAACAGATAAAACAATGCTTATATAATTGCTAACTTCATTGTCTTGCATCTGAATTTATTCTTTTGTTGATACCTTTTTTGTAATGAAGTGTATTATAAAAGAAAAATTAAATCTGAAAAACAAACACAAGTAAATGTGCAGCTTTTAAGAGTAACAACTGACTTACAAATTGCATCACTTACAAAAAAAATAACAATTTTTAAATCTTAATATAGGAGAATATTTGCTTGCATTTTGTATGAGATGAGGGAAGAAAAAATACGTTTAAAAATGTGAACGGAAATCAGTGAGAGATGAATTGAAACGTGACACATAAAATATCTCTCTCATATTAACTATGTTCACGTTTTAAACATTTGGAAACCATATTCCCCTTCAGCGAAGTTACAATATCTTTTGTACGAAATTGAGCATTTGTAAGTCCATTCAAAATCATTTATTTAAAAATTAAATCTTGGAACATTTATTTAAAAATAATTTTAGAAGCTAAAAACAAAAATATTTTGATGAAAAAAAGTTTTTCACGTTTAAATTGAAGTAACATGAATTGGAAACAAATACACAGCTTGATTAGTCATTGGTCCGCTTAAATATTAAATAAAAAAATAAATGCTATTCATAATAAGTGCATAGCAATAATAAGCATTGATATATTTATTTAACTGAACTTCTCATTGTTCTTAACTTAAATTTAATTTTAGTCACAGAAAGTTGTAGCTAAAGTAAGAGTAATAGCTCTGTTCTATCAAAATAATATATGAAATTTTAAATCTTTAAAATCGTATAAAATAGTTAAAATTGAATTTGAAATTTTAGATTATATTATAAAATATTTCATAATTACTTAACAAATTCATTTAAGTTTTAAATGAGTTAAAAAAGTAATAACTAACAAAAATTGCATCACTTACAAAAAATGACAATTTTTAAATCTTAATATCTGAGAGTATTTGATTCATTTCGTATGAGATGAGGGAAGAAAAAATACGTTTAAAAATGTGTTATTTATTCAGCATATTTCTTTTAAATTAGAATATCTGTCCTCCTTCGGAAAAAAATCTGTAAGTTAAGAGTAATCAATTGCTTTTAATAATACGAATGTCAGAAAGCATTGGACGAGAAAGGTAAATGAGAATTTGAAGAAATTTTCTAATAGTGTTCTATTAAACGTTTAGAGAAGAATATCGCTTCACGAAACCAAAAAACAAAACAAAACCAGATGAACTCATTTGCAGAGATTTTATCATACTACATACAAACACTGATTTCCTTAAAATATCAACTTCCTATAATACTGAATTCCAAACCAATGGATAGTATTTTATTATCCGACTACGTAGAAAACACTGGTATTCGACCCCATTGGCTATTTATTTTTAAAAATTATTATTTCTTGTCATTCAGATATTTCTCTTACCAAAACAGTTTGTTTTTTCTTAGAAAAGGAAGGTCTCACCTATTATGCAGAGGAATTTTCGGCAAAATATATTTTTCAGCAAAAATTTGTTTTTCACTTCCATTTTAATTTTCATAAAAATTATCCACCCTTCACATGATATACCCAAAACTAATAAAGATATTTACTTTAAAAATTCAGCGTTTGTTTTAAATGATATGGGTAATGAAATGAAGCAAAATTTTTATTGTCGTTGAAATACCTTTTCATTTATAAGTTTTTATAGAAAAATAAAGTTGTGAATGGATGGAAAAAATGCATATATACGTATATTTTTACCCGTCTTTTCTTTGCATCTCAAAATGTTTCTTAGATTTTGGTTCATTTCATTCATCATTCTATTCTCTAACTTGTGTACAAAGAAAAATAGGATTGTTGCATTACCAATTTGTGTAGAATGTTAACCGTTTGGGTTAAATTTCATGAAAATAGACTACACATTTTCCTATTTCTCAAAATATATTACATTTTCAAATAATGTTTTAGTATTTATAGTGTTTATTTATTGATTGAATTAAACCCATTAAACCAAAAATGTTTTTAAAAAAATCGAATTTTTCAAAAATTTTCCTTTAAACGTAGTCAGTTGTTACCTTAAATTGAATACAGAATGCAACTGTATCATTACTGAAATATATCTAAGATAAAATGATAGATTTTAAATGTAATTGCTGACTAAGAAATCGATTGGAATTTAGTATGCAAAAGCATTAGATAAAATCAATACATTTGAATGATTCCTAAAGAAACATTAACATAATTTCGAAATAAAAGTAGCTATTAAAATATATTTATAACTTGGAGTATGAATATACCCATTGACCAAAAAATATTCTGTTATATAAAGATATAAAAGACACTCTTTGCCACTTATTGATCATCAAAAAATAATTTTTAACACGCCATGTAATGTTTTATAAATACAATCAACCAAAAGCTATTATTACTTTTAAATGTTACTTTTGATTTTCATATGCAATAATAGTATAATGTTAGGTAACTAATTTTTATTCCGCACTTATGCATACTTATTTTATATCATGATGGTAATATCGTGTCCGTGTTTACACGGAAAAGAGATGCAGCAGCTTCTGAGGGTAAAGACCCCTGAGCACCCAGAGGGCATAAGTCTGATTTCTTGCTCATATGAAGATGACACAAACATTCGCTTGCACACTCCCTTTTTACAGGGAGGCTCATCCACGCATCTCACAGATAGAACACACAGAAGAACAGCCATGCCCGAACCTGGACTCGAACCCGGGAGGTCCATGTGGAAGGTGAGATGTGCTCGGCATAGAACCCGGGACCTTTGGGTCTGAAGCCTAGTAACATAACCACAAGCCAAAAGCAATTGCTCATTACCGTAGATGTTATCTGGCTTATTAAGATATCACCACAGACTCACCCTCCAGTGAGCTGACGAGGGATATGCGTTGTTGTTGAGTGGTGATGAATTAGTTTGTTGAGTGAATGGTTGCTGTGTGTAGTTGTTGTGTCTGATTCGTCGTACCCATCTTTGTTTGGTGAGCGGAGAAATTTTTGGTCTCTCCCAGCCTTATGGCGAGCGTGGGTGAATGGTTGCGTACAGTGAGTCTGACGACTTTGGTTTCGGATAGATGGCGCCACATCAGTTGCGTGAAGGTTGGAGGTTCATTGTTCGAGGTCACCATTGTGTGAGATGATGTTGGTTCAGAATAGAACCTGGGACCTTTGGGTCTGAAACCTAGTAGCATAACCACAGTACAAAAGCAATTGATCAATTCCGTAGATGTTATCTGGCTTATAAAGATATCATTACACCCAGACCACGGGGAAGACACGCAACCTCTGGGCCAGGACGAAGGCCCTTATTTTATTTGAAAATTCAATACAAATCTTATTTTTACTTTTTCATTAGCCGGCCAATAAGTCTTTCGATAATCATACTTTTGTCACTTAATATAGAATTTTAATATTCATTATTCCCTAAAATAGAGTATGTGTTTTACTTTGTTCAGTTTTAATTCAACAGTGCTTCAGAAATCATTTAATTGAGGAAAATGTGCCGTAAGACCCAAATAAAAACCATTCCGTTCTTTATTTTTCTTAATGTTATCAGATTAAAACGCAAAAGAAGGAAAAAAAATTGAAAATAACAACCATTTAGAGAACCGGTTTAAAAAACTTTTTTTTTTTTTTGCTTTTAATGACTGAAGTAATATTCCTATTTTCTTGAATCCATTAAAATAATGCTAATTACCAACACTATAGTTTTTAAGGAAACTTTAACGACGAGGAAAATCCTTAGAATGAACTCAGTTAAATTACAGAAATGTAGAATTATCTGTGATTTTTTCCCACTTGAGGGAAAAGACTGGATTTGGAATTGTTTCATTTGTCCTGAGGATATTAAAGACAAAGCTTAATTTTCTTTCTGAAGCTAATGCAAAATGTGTATAAATAATACTAGGGAAGATTTACTTGGGATGCAATGGGAAATTAACAAAACTTCATTTAAGGTATCTGACTACGTTCAAAGGTAATTTTTTTGAAAAATTGGATTTTTGAAACATTGCTTTTGGATTTTTCAAAAATATTTATGATTTTTGGAAGTATTGTCAATTATAAATACTATGAATAAAAAATATTTGAAAATATAATATATTTTGAAAAATAGAAAAATGTTTTGCAAATTTTAATGAAATTTTACCAAAAAGGTTGACACTCTACACAAAATGGTCATGCAGCCCTCCATTTTTCTTTGTGTTAGAAATTGCTTTGTGCTTCTTTGTGTTAGAAGTGCTTTGGGTTTCTTTCCAATTATAGAATATAATGATGAAAGAAATTAACAAAAATCTAAAAAAATCTTGAGTTGAAAAGAAGTGACGGGTAAAAATAGACATGTAGATGCCTTTTTTCCATAAATAAGCATCTTTATTTTTCTAAAAACACCTCTAAATGAAAAAGTATTTCACCCACAATAAATCTTTTGGTACATTTCATCGCCCACATTATTTAAAACATTCGCTGAACTTTTTATGTAAATACCTTTATTAGTTTTTGAGGTATCGTGTAAATGGTGGATAATTTTTATGAAAATGAAAGTTTTGAGAAAATGGAAGCTAAAGACAAATTTTAGTTGTAAAATGTGCGAGAACCTGGATGATATGTCAGGCCTTCCTTTTCTTAAAAAAGATAAACTGTTTTGGAATGAGAAAAATCTGAACTAAAAGAAATTGTTATTATTATTACAAAATTGCCAATGTGTTCTATGACCAGTGTTTTTAACGTAGTCGGATACCTTAAATGACTTGACTGATTTTTAAAGAAGTTGGAATTATTGTAATGATGAAAGTTTGAAATTGATTTTTTCCCACTTCTTTATACGTTAAATTTCGAAATATTTTATATTATTTTTACACTCACGATATAATTAAAATAAATTTGAATATTTTGAGAATTTATATATTCACATGTTCAGTGCCATTACCCTCGCTTGATATCAGGACTATCTATCTAATGAGATGAACCCTCCTTTGCTATCTTTTAACTGTGGTTTGGTTTTGGTTTTGTGTGGGTTTTTTTTGGCGCAAGGGCCATTCCTGGCCATACTGCGCCAATCAAATGGTAAAAGCATAAATTGTTTTTGAAAAAAACAGCTGTTTATGAAACTATCATACGTATCTAAAAAATTCCAAAAAATGATGTAAAAACGACTTAAACATCTTAAAAATTAAGCACGAATAACTGAAACAATGGTGAAAAGAGAAGTGCAACACAAACAGAATAAAAAAGGTCCCTATACAAGTAAGAAAGCCAATAGCTCTCGAGAATGTAAAAATGTTTGGGTGGTATTTTTCACCCCCCAAGTTTTCCAATGCTGAAGATGAGGTAAAAAACAAGAACGATAAGACTTAAAGACAAGAAGTCAATTAAAATATGATGAACAGAAAATTGAACTTGGCAGCTGTTGCACACAGGGGCAGTTTCGCCAAAAATGAGGTGTTTGTTGGTGAAGCGCGTATGTCCTATCCGGAGACGAGTCAATTTAACATCCATCTCACGTATAGGATGAGCAGGCCAAGGGAAAATGTCAGTGTATTTTGTATTGGGTGTTATTGGCGCAAGAGCCCATCCTGGCTACACTGCATCAGACAAATGGTTTAAATCTTTTATAGCATGTTAAAATTGAGGTTAAAAGGAAATTTCTTGTATCATTGTTTTAAAATGTAACATGTGAAATTGATAGTTAAAACAAGAAAATAGGTCAGAGAGATTTAAAAAGGTAACACAATTCAAATAGAATTATAAAATCCAATGATTTTTAAGAAGCTAAAAATATTTTTATGGGGATATTCACCCACTAAATCTTGTAGTGTTAAGGATGGTGACGAAGGAAACAAATGACTGCGAAGATGATTTAACTATGGTAGAAGGTGTCATCTCATAACATAGATGGTTTGGTCCAAGAAAAGAAAGCAATCTCGTGGTTGTCAGTCAACATGTGAAAGATCGAAATGTTTAGTTGTATCTCAGGAAATGTGAAAATTCTTGCTCATAAAACTCTTTGAAATTCGTAGAGAGACTTAAATCAATTCAGCAATCAATCAAATTCGCCAACTTAACCATGTTTACTTCGAAACTCAATTAAAACTAAGGAAATTTCTGATAAAGTGTCGTTGTATTTATCCCACACCTGGAGAGGGTCCGCAAGGGTTACTGAAATTGCAAACATATATTCTATCAACTTTCAAAGCCATAGATTTACCACTCCTCTTCGAAAGATTAGATAATGCGTTTTCTGGGCTTTTCGAAAAACTATCAAATAATGACAAATAAAAAAAAATGAAATCAACCTGAAAATGATATATTTAAATGCATAAGCATATACGAAAAATATGTAACTAACATAAATACAATTTAATAAAAACACACACACAATTAACCTAAAAACAATTTATTTATAGTGTGCACCTGAAATAAAATAAAACAGCAAATCAAGTCCGTGTTTCTTTAAAATCAAGTCACGTTTATTTTATTTATAGATCGAGATTGAGATTTCAGTCCAATACACATATTTTTTTAACTTGTAATTTAAAGGAAAAAATGGTTGTCAACAATCAGAATACACTGAAAATGCGTGAATGATTAACGCCACTTGACGTAATGCAAATGCTTAACATCCTTACCTCAGTGGGGGGTAACACAATTGAGATTTTTTTAAATAATTACTTCTTGAATTCTGTTTTATTTTCATTTAAAAGTACTTCAGAACGAATCCGAAAGATCAAATAATTAACAACTTTGATGTTTTGAAATAATCAATCGAAATCTATCCTCATTATAATGTGGGGAAAAATGAAGAATTACTCATCTTCGGCGGGAATTTTCAACGCTAGTTGAAGTAACGCGATGCAGATTAGAAAATTTTAATTTTAATTATTCTGTTTTGTTTTTAGTTTAAAAGTACTTCAGAATGAATCCAAAAGATTGATTAATTAAAGACGTTTGATTTTAAATACATCAAACACAAAGAAAAAAAATAGAGTCGTTTGAAAAAACCGGTCAAAAGCATGTTAAATCTGTTCTCGCTTTAACGTGGTGGAAAAAATGAAGCTTTAGGGAATTTTGAAGGAAATTTTCAATCCAATACAGATCCTAAAATTTTAATTTTCTGTATTCTATTTTGTTTTAAATTAAAAGTACTTCAGAATGAATGCAAAAGATCGAGTAATTAACCACGTTTGATTCTAAATACATGAAACAGAAATCAAATTAATAGAATCATTTGAAATAATCGGTTGAAATTCTGCTAAGCCTATCCTCATTAAAGGGGGAACAACTCAGGTCTTGCTTATGTTTGGTGACATTTGGCCTCTAATTTTCGGTGCGAAAATTAGAGCTAAATAAAATAATCGAGCTATCAAATAAATTTCTTCAACTATGTAACTTCAAAAGTCTGCGATGATTCAATCTTAATGAAATTTAATTTTTAAAACGTTCTAATGTAGTTTTTTTCTCTTTCTTTTCCATGGATATGAAATACATTTTTTTTAAGTTAACGCAACTTACAATGCCAAAATGATTGATAATGCTTTGATTAAAAAATCAATTTTCTTTATCGTATACGAAACAAAGAGAAAATCTTGCAATAATAAAAAAATATGTATCTGAAGAAAATATGTATGTATGTAATAATTCAGACACATATCTGTCGATATGTATCTGAGCTATTACGTTAAGAATTAATATAAAATTGAATGGCTGTGTGAAATGCACACATTTTTATTGTGCAGTATCTGAGATATCATGCATTTGTTTCTGTTATTATTGTCAAAGTTTTTTTCTTCTTCATTTCGATGGGTATGAAATACATTTTTTTTTAAAGTTAATGCAACTTACTATGCCAAAATGATTGATAATGTTTTGGTTAAAAAAATTGATCTATGAATTAATTCATAATTCATTATCGAATGCTTGCAAATTATATTTCATAAATTTTAATTCAGAAATCTGACTTGTAGCTACTTTTTAATTCCATTCGCGTTTAATTTACTCTAGAGCTTAAAATATTTTATCTTCGGTTCCTACTCATTTAATTAATGGAGATAAATGCTTATTTTTTAATATGCATTAAACAGCACCATTCTCAACCAAAAACAACAGCAACAAAAACAAAAAAAAATTTATATCAGCCGATGTGCGCTGGAATTCGGCAACGGATGTTCATGACAAGCCATGGAATTAGCTGAGATAAAATTTTTTAATTTTACGAACAGCATTTATTTAAGCTTCATGAATCGATGGATGTTAAAAAATAATTAAAATGTAACCCAACCCCCATTATATGCACGGCTATTTTTTCTCGCGTTGTAAAGACAATGTAATGCCCTTGTTTAAGTATCGGAAAAATGATAAGACAGCCAAGCTCAAGCTTGGGATGCATTATCACCTTATTTACCAATAACTTCCCATTCTATCCTAGAAGAATGCAGAAAAGTTGTTCGTTAAAAAAACGCCCAAGGCGATATCTTGCGAGTCAAAAATATCTTCACTGTTAATTAAACTTTTTACCAGCCGAAGTGCCATTTTATTCCATATTTTCTTTTCAGAAGTCCTGGTCTCTCGTTCATTCCAAGCAATTGTCGACAACTTTTAAACTGAATTCTCTTCAATTTCATGGAGCGTTTATTTAAGCTTCGTCAGTCAATGAATGTTAAAAAATAATTAAAATGTAACCGAACCATTATATGCACCGCTTTTTTTTCCCGAGATGTAAAGACAATCTAATGTCCTTGTTTAAGTACAGTAAAAGCTCTTTATTCGCGGGGTATGTGTTCCATAAACAGGTCGCGAATACAGAAACCGTGAATACGGAAGGCTCATTTATACGGGATTGTAGGGGATACGCTCCTAAGTGACAAAATAAATAACAAATACATAAAAAATCAATTTAATTGAAGTTTTGAACAATTCGATTAATTACTTAAGGCTTAGGCAATGGTTTGAAGAATTTTGCAGTTTTCTCTTGCAGTCAGATCTTCATCTTGCGATTCAAGCCATTCCTGAATGTCACTTGATTCGATCTGTTCAAACCCATTTCTTCCTGTTCCATTCGCGATTTCGGCTATGTTTGCAGTTTGTATTGGGCAATATACTATAGACAAAGTTGTCATGAGATATCTTTTACTTTTTTTCATGAGTCCATTTGAAGGCATTTGCAAATTGTATTGGGTTTTAATCCTTTTATTATTATGCATGAACTCATTAGATCCTCGAATAAAGAAATTTTGAGGAGCGAATAGAGGAATTGGGTCGCATTTTTTTAATCCGCGAAGAGTGAAAGCGCGAATAAGGAGCTTTTACTGTATCGAAAAAAGGATAAGGCCGAGCAAGCTTGGGGTACATTAACACCCTACTTACCAATGTAACCGTAACTATTTTCCTCGGCCCTCTATCGGTCGCTGCCATAAACAATCAATCCATGTCTTGGAAGCGATCGTAAAGCATGATGTTGTCCTCGATTACTATTTTAATGCATATATGTTAAATGTTGTTGTCCTAAATAGTTTTGTCCCCATGTAAATCATGTCCCCTTAATGTTGTAACCTTCCCCGTCCCCCTTTAGTGATAAAATATTTCCACCAGCGGTGTTGCCTTTTGTGTGTACTCGACACTTTTAGATAACCAGATGTTGCATATAATCTCCTTTCGGGACCTGGGTCATCTATAGCTGAAGGAACACACGTGGAAATGCCTCGCCCAGAAGACAGTGATAGCGCTTTCAGAGACAATGCAACATCCAGACATCTGGATGACGAATTTCCCCATTGTAAGCGGATCCAATGTTTTAGACTTTTCGGCGCGCCTTCATTACCTTCCGACGACAGACTGATTGAAATGGCCCTTTGTTGGATATGATTGGCCGGAATAGAGAACCGGTAGCCACTGAAGTAAAAGAGGCGGTGACTGTTGCTCTGATAAAAGAAGCGGAGAGTTTTTTGGAAAAAAGAGAAAGGTTTTGGGGAGACAGCTGGAGTATGCCCACGAGACCGGTAGATTTACAGCACCGCCTGAAATGATGACTGACTGACCAATCCGTGAATTCCCCGTGGTGTTTTGTTTATTATTTAATGGAGAATTGTTCTTCACGTAAAACCCTTCAACTTGGATTGTTGTGATGTAAATAGCAATTATTTAATCAGGAAAGAACGAGTGGTTCTTTGTACATATATAGGACTGTAAAATAAAGAAGTGTCAACAAAATTCTGAGTATTCTTTGATCTCTCTAGATCAAGTCATTAAAATGTTATTAAATGTATTTTTCACTAAATTGGCATGATGTATTGATTTTAATAGTCTACCCTGACCGAATTAAAATTTTAGTGCCCTTTTGGTCACACCAATAACTTCCCATTCCATTCTAGAAGAATGCAGAAAAGTTGTTCGTTGAAAAAGCTCCCAAGGCGATATCTTGAGAGTCAAAAATATCTTCATTGTTAATTAAACTTCTTACCAGTCGAGGTGCCATTTTATTCCACATTTTCTTTTCTGCTGTTCTGGTCTCAGCAGTTGTCGACGACAACTTTTAAACCGAATTCTCTTCAATTTATTTTAGAATGACCTCAGGGTTGGAAATTTAACTTACAGTTTTGCAATATTAATTTCAGATCTTTCAGGGAGATAAAATATACGATTCGACTCGCAACTTTTTGAAGCAGCCACTCTGCCCCTAAGGCAAATAACTAATTTCGGGTGGTATGCAAGGAGCGAATTGTTATCTAGTCGGTCGATACAATTCTTAAAAATTGAGTTTAAAATACTTTACTGATTATTATCTCGCTCTTATCATTGATACATTTATTAGAAGAGTATGCGTAAATGCAATTATATCAGTGATACCACTGTTGTATTCACGTAAAAAGTATTTCATGAAGACAATAAATCATATATTTTGAGAGAACTTTATTTATAATATGTATTTTCTTTTTCTTTCTTAAAAGTGGCAATCAGGAATATTCATTCCTCTTTTTGAGAATAAAGTATATCTGGCTGAATAAAAACATTTCATAAATACAACAGCAATTTAATTTAAATGTAATTGAGTACAATTAAAGTTAATTAAAAGTAACTTAAATTTCAATAAAAATATGATTTTGTGCATTCATTTGTTACAATAATTATTATGACTCGAAACGATTCTTTCGTTTTGATATTTATTCACAGTGCAAGAAAGAGTTTATTGAGGCTATTTACATAGATGAATAAAGAAAATAAAGTATAAAAGAAACGTACATCTTACAGATGAATAACTTAAATACACTTTTTAAATTGTAAATAACGTAAGCGATTTTTTCGCAAATATCGTAGAAATACAAACCAAAATGATTTTTTTTTCGTTGCCAGTTTCCAAACTGGAATAAAGGCGGAACACAAATAAATGAAACAGGAAATATAAAACTTATTAGGATTGGCAACAATAATATTGATTAAGTAGCTTTTAAATAATCGAAATTATTACCATGATTTAACAGTGTGATTTTGTATAAATATTAAAATAAAATTTCGCATTTAAATGCTTATTAATGCTTATTAATTTAATAAAACAGAGCATAATAGCATAACTTTTGCATAAATATAATTTAAAAATAAATTCAAATTTGAAAGAAAATTTTTTTTCAATTCGCAAAAGATATATTTGATTATCAAAATGAATTCATTAAAAAAATATGGAATGACAATTATTTAAAAAAAGGAAATTATTTAAAAAAAGGAAATTATATTTTTTCTAATGTCCCAACCTTTCTAAATAAGCATAAGGAGATATTGGTCAATATAGCGAAATTCGCGAAATATTTAACGGATGCCTGGCTTTACTGCGCAACTGCTAACAAATTTATGACGCTTCAACTACTCTACTGATTACATCTTCTGTGCAATGCTGCCATAACACGGAAGTTAACTTTATCAATAAAACTTTTGCTACGTCGACAGAGAATTAACTAATAGGGCACTTGAATAAAAGCTGACTGTCAAAAATAATACTTTGATGATGAAAAGAAAGCCAGAAAATGATGTTTTTCTAAAAACTAAAAGTGATATTTTTCGTTTTTAATGGTTGCAGGTTTGAGACCCGATTCCACCTATGAACCGCTGTGTAAGCGGGTCTGGTGCACGCAAAATTCGTGAAAAGAAATGACATTCTATCCGACTGTAAATAAGCTGTTTTTGAGAATGATAAGATTTAGAATAGATCGCAGTTTTTTAAAGCTATCCTTTGAAAAAAGACTTCCCTTTTTTTTGTTCTCATAAGGACTTTAAAATGCAATTACATTCAATTATGGTCACCACTGTTACCATGATAACCATTGCTAGTCCAATTGCTGTTGCCAATTTCCCTTGAGGAATAAGACTTATTGATAATATCATAAAACTAAAATCATTGTTTTTATTTTCTTCTTACTGTAGGGCCTATGTTTCTGAAATGATATTAAATAAACGACAGATATGCGAAGAATTTGTGTAGAATAAATTTTCACCTTTGCTGCTTCTTTCTGAAGAATATTTGAGGATTGAATTTAGAATTTACAAATGTGAAGTCCTACCTTTTATTGCCTACAAATGAAATTAATACTTCTATTCCATTGGATTGATATAGTTTATTACATCGTAAAAAACAAAGAATTCGCTATAGCTGGCAGACCACACCAGTTCCAGTTGTAGTTATGTTTAATTCTGTTTATTGCACACTTTAGCTTTTAAGCTTCATTTCCTGAAACGTTTAAAATTTCATTCTATTTCTTACAGTCATGAAACTTCCATATGAGACTTGGATTTAGGGATCACAGTCTATTATTTTTTAATTTTATGATTTAATTAATGTATTCGACTACATTTGATGGAAAAATTTTGAAAAATTGGATTTTATCGTTTTTGGAAAACTATTTATGGTTTTTAGATGTATTGCCAGCAATAAACTCT
>JAPMOQ010045014.1:326692-339028 GCA_026543055.1 Argiope trifasciata
ATCCCGTATAAATGACCATTCCGTATTCATGGTTTCTGTATTCGCGGCATATTTATGGAACATATACCCCTCGAATAAAGAACTTTTACTGTAAACATAACTTATTTTCTAATTTATGTTTTGTCCCTTTAGACGAATCTTAAATCATTTCTTTCTGTGTCTGTCTCTTTGCTTTTCTTTAAATAGCCTGAAATTTTATAACCGAAGGATTCCGACTGGTAAAAATGCTTAAAAAGAAAGTAAGGATAACTGTCTTTGGAAAATGTTAAAATTGATGAGAACGAATTTGAAGGCGTCTGCTAACGTCAACGTCATTTGCATATATTTAGAGGAAACGTATTATGTCAATAAATCCATTGGCACATTATGTTTGATCGTAATATTTATGGAATATGAGAAATGGTTTTTCGTACTCATCATCGGAAAATGATGGTTATAAAACCGTCGATGGCTATCTGCGAATTGATTGGAATATGTTCCCGTATTGATTGATGGGCAAGAAATATGAAGTTATAGTTCCATATGCAAAAGTTCTTGGTGAACCTTGGCGAGTTTGAGGAGTTTTGATCTCAAAGACTAATATCTGGAAATGAGTAGAATTTTCGATATTTGGAAGAACATGGCGTATTTCAAGAATCCTTAGCGTTATGGGTTTTTGATAGTGTATGGATAAGGCAGGGTTTTCAAATCCGATTACATTAAAGATCGGTTATCATAGCGACATTTTATAATTTGCTTTTCAAATTTTTATTTAAGAAGTCAAAATTAATTCACCTTTATTTTGTGGTGACATCTTAATAAGCCAGTAACTACCACTAAACATTTTGGGCCATTTTTGTATAGTGGATAAGTTACTGGCCTTCAAACCCGAACATCGCAGGTTCGATCCTTGGCGGAATTCAACCTACGTATTGCACAATTCCGCCAACACCTTTTCCAATAGCGTTCGAAATATAATAATGCTTATTTATTACACAGTTTCACAATGCATCCCTATTCTTTTATTCTAAAAGTCCTGGTTGCTTTTAAAATGTTTCATAAATATTTTCATTACGAAATATTTGCTAAAAAATATTTCATTCTCAATCGAATCATGAGTAATAATTTTTATTTCATAATTTTGAATAAAATGTTTCGAAATTTGCATTAAGCTCGTGCTTGAATGTCTTCAATCAAAATTCAATATTAAGGGATTTTCTTTCAACGATGAAAAAAAAAGTGTCCAATCTTAGAGCATGATTTATAACAGATATCCCAGAAATTATAAACAGTTGTATTTTGTTCTCCGAAATAAAAGCTGCAGTTGTAAATAATTTTGTCAGGAAAAAAACTCGCCGGTTATCTATACTTATAATAAAGCTCAATGTGTGTGTGTTGGCGCTCTACAGGCCAGACCGTTGGACCTACAGTTTACCAAATTTGGTACATGTATACCTTGGAGGTCGAGAATGTGAATCTTGGAGCCCTTTTTTGTATTTTTAATTCGAATTCGAATTCATTAAAATTTAAACGAAATTTTGACGTTTTTCCGCTATAACTTCTGAAAATATTATTGCACAAACATGGTTTTTATCTCAATTTAAAGATAAAAAAATTAGCTTTCTAACTGTATCAGTGTTTTTAATTTATAACGTAAGCTTCTATTTTAAACGAATTTTTAAAGAAATATTTTAACCATGTTTTTAGCACGTGACCGGATAGCTTGAGTCAAACAATGTATTTATGAATGATGAGTTTTAGATTTCTTTATACTTTGCTCAGTGAGCCATATTTTACAAAATAATTTTATTATTATTTTAAATAAAAGTTTCTACATTAATCAGTCTTCTAAATCAATCATTAAAACTGACTGATTTATAAAATTAAAGAATATTATTAAGAAAACGCGTTCTTTTAGAACTTTCAGTCCATCATCTTAAAGAAAATATTAAATTCGGGCCCGGAGTTACTTCAAGGCTAATGAATATGTGATTTTATTGAAAATTTTAGAACCCATTACTCATGGCGAACCAGCTGGTTGCCAAAGTCGGCTAGTAGAAAATAAAATAGCTTTGTTTCCTATAATTATAGGAAACTAAACTCTTATTAAGGGACATATTAACTTATTTTAAATATAAATTATCCAAATAGGCCTGAAATGAGTTCGTAGCATAAGTTTTAATAAATGACATCCATATGATTCCATGTTTTCTCTCTTTCAATATGATCTTAAACCTGAAATAATATGCACCGATTTGAAACTTTTATTATTACTCGTAAAAAAAAAGAAAGCATGTTTGTTTTAGTATATTCTCAAATGAATTACCCTCGCATTTTTTCAAAATTTACAGCTGATAAAAAACTTATTCTCAATCCTCAGCATTACAGAAAAAAAATAATTAACATATTTTCTTGGTTTCAAATTAGATCCAGAAATAGCTATGTCATCGGACGATCCATTTCCGTCCATTCATTCAACAAGAACTGGTTTCAGGAAGGGCAGTTTCCAACAATGCTTAGGAGTTTATATGGTTCTCGTTTCTTATTTAGTAAGATTCACTATTTTTTTGTATAGTGATTTAATGTTTATAATTTTGTCGAATTTTGTATAAATGTAAATAATGCTTTGATTTAAAATTTGATGTAATCATATAAGCCTTAACTACAACTAAAGATAAAAAATTATAAAATTTTGATACTATTTTTGTAAACAACTCTCTTTTGTACATGATTTTGGGGACCGCGGTGGCCTGGTGGCAAGGTCTCGGCTTCGGAATCAGAGGGTTTAAGGTTCGAGACTCGGTTCCACCGAAGAACCGTCATGTGTGGGGGTCTCTTGCACGTTAAATCTGTCAGGCCAAACGTCCTCCCACTGGTGTGGTGTGGAGAGGGGGTGCCAATTCAGGTGTTGTCCTCGTCATCTGATCTTGGTTAAAAATGACGAGGTCCGTCCCAAAATAGCCTTCGTGTTGCTTTAAACGGAACGTTAATATAACTAAACTAAACTAAACTAAACTTTGTACAGGATTTATCGTGTTATCAATGGAATGCTAAAGTGCATAAAAAAAGGCATGTGTTAAAAGAATATTTTTTGTTGCGTTTCTGTTTTAAGAAAATATTTTTTGTTTCCCTTTATTTTATTGCCGTTTTTGAAAACATTTTAAATTTCACTCAATAAATTCCGAAGCTCAATTTTTCAACATTTTGAATCGTTATTTGAGAGCCTTCTTACTGATCAACTAGTTACAATTTGTTGAAACTGACCTGTTCCTGAGGTGAAGGGCTCTAACCATGTCTTATTTTGCACATCCCACCAAATGTAAAGAACAGAGAGGAGGTTTGCAATTTCTTTCATATTTTAAATTTATTCATTAAATATATGATTTCTCTTAAAAATGAAATAAATGAAAGAGTACAGATGTTTCTTTCAGAAGGAAAATTAAAAAAAAAAGAATATGTTAAGAAGAGCAAAATCTAGTACAAAGAGCATCGCTTTGTAATAGAAATTAATTGCTGAGGAAAGAGTGCTAATTTTTGAAGAATATTTATAAATATAAAATTTGAGAATTCTGTATTTTAAAGTTTGAAAGTGTATTTTATCTTGAAGGAAAGAGTTAATTTTAATATATAGTTATTGTTGTTGTCTAATGCCCCTTGGTCATGCCAAGTCGAATGAGCAGAGCTGTTTCGATTAAGGCAGAGGTGTGCGCCTTTCGTTGTGAACGAGCACCGTTCAGGTGAGAGGACAACTTTTATTGAACGCACACGACACAGCCCTTTTGAGGGGGTGGCCGTACTCATTCATCCATCCTCAAGTCAGAATTGAGATCCCAATCAGAGACCGACTCATCCCTGATTCAGTACCCCCAGAGGTATCGTTTGTTTTGGGAACTTGGAGGACTTTGCAGTCACGACCTATTGAACGTGCCCCAACTGCCATAAGCCAACACGGCGGTCTTTTTACAAGACGAGGACAGAGCCCACGACCTTTCGGTTGCGAGACGGACGCTCTACCAACCAGGTGACCGCGGCCCTTATTATATACATAATGATCATGAATACTGATAAACAGACATTCTCTAAATCATTGCAATGATATATATACATAATGATCATGAATACTGATAAACAGACATTCTCTAAATCATTGCAATGATATATATTGTTACGAACCTGTGGTTTTGCTTTCCCGCCATAATACTGTCATTGTAAGGAAGACAGATTGAAAGTAATGCATTGAATAGTGAGTGGGTGTGACGTCACAGGTCCCAAGGCTTGGCGACAAACTTGGCGACCATTTGGCAACTTGGCGACGAATTTGGCGAATTTGGCGACAAAATGGAAAGTACCTGAAACATCGAGAATTTTCCCGATCCGTCCACTAGGAGCCGAGATCCAGCTAGAACGCTCCTGATTGGTCCAGAAAATGTTAGCCCCGCCTACTACCGGTATATATAAGGAAGAGGGCTAAGTGAGTGAAGTCAGTGTCTCCCTTGAGAACAAAACTGTTCGTATGATTGCAAAAGCTAGATGGTTCCATAGAAATGAAGATATTTTCAAAGCCCTCAGGATCCCGCCTATAAAACAATTCATGATCAAACTTGCACAAAACTTCTATGGTAATATTATTCATATTGACAATTCCACCTTGCAAAATCTCCCAATTTATGATCACTACGAAAATTCAAATAAACGCAGACCACGCTGTTCACTCGCCCTTTAATTCCCCCTAAGTACTCTCCATCACACTTTTTTTTTTCGTTCTTTCTTACTTTTTTTTTCTCAATTTACTCAGTACCATTTAATTTCTTTTCATCATTCAAATCATTTTATGATGCACACATTAAACAAGTAAGGTCAGTTCCATTTTCACTTAAGTCCTATATCACAAAATTTACAGATGGTGGGGCCTGCGGCCCCAATGAGCTGTAAAACACTTTACAAATATGAAGTCAGTGTGAAATCAATCGAGTCAGTGAATCAATCGAGATGGATAAAGTCGAAGCAGAATAGCGGAGAAAAGGGAAAGGAGGAAGAATCCAGTGGAGTCAAGCCGAAGATCGGCAGTGGAGATAAGCCGAAGCTGTACGGCCTGGTGTTCAACGAAGACAAGTAGCGCTGTGGAGTTTATTGAGAAGACCTAAGAGATAGAGGTCTTGAACTGTGGAGTCCTGAACGGAGGACTGCTAATCTCTGTGTGGCATATACTGACGAAGCCTGCGTCGTGTGTCGTAGCCCGTTGTGCCGTCGTCGGGAACGGAGCTGTCCCAAACTAAAGAGTAGTCCCGTTGTGCGAAGTAGTAAGTCGACAGCAGAGGCAAGAAGAGACAAAGGAATAGATCAGCCTGTTCTGGAGAGACCCAGGAGGTGTAAAGCGAATCCCTTAAAGATTCCCTCTCCGGCTGAATCCTGTCTAGCCGCTCTGTGGACATTGTCACTACAGAATTTTTGCCTGTGGACTACTATCTACAGTGTGTTGTCCTGTGTGTTCGTCTCGGCTGTAAATAGTCATCCTGTACATAGTTGTTGTGAATATTTGTCGTCTGTGTGCTGTCCTGTCCCCGTCCTGTAAATAAACGTCTGTGTTGTGTTCGTCAACTAAAGGATTGATCATTCTGTGTGTCATCATCATCTAACACCATACACAACCACTATATATATTATACTACGAGGCAAAAAAAAGAACCCGACGGATTTTTGAGGATAATAGAGGAAATCCGTGACAATATACATAATGATCATGAATACTGATAAACAGACATTCTCTAAATCATTGCAATGGTTGCGTTTGGAGAAGTCATGGGGAGTTTCCCTGCTTGAAAAAGGCGAATTGACGAAAAGTGAGATTTCTTAGTAAAATGTAAAACCCTGTGATACGGCCATTGATTACTTGTCTGTAAGTCGTGAGCCTCAGTGTGAAATAAAAAATGTCGAAATTAGTTGAGAAATTCCAATTTCAGAAATTGCACACTAAATCAATTTTCAGTTTCTCTCAAAACTGATGGAGCTTGAGATGGCAAGGTCTTGGTTTCGGAACTGGAGGGTTTCGGGTTCAAGACCCGCTTCCATCAAAGAACAGTCGTGTAAGCTTGCACTTTAAATTCGTCAGGCCAAACATCCTCCCGCTGATGTGGTATGGAGAGGGGAATGCCAGCTTAGGTGTCATCCTCATCATCTGACCGCGATTCAAAATGAAGAGGACTGCCCCAACATAGTTTTGCTTAACAACTGGATGTTAATATAACTTAACTAAACTAAATTCACAAATAGCCAGCTTCCTGGTTCAGGAGTAGATCGTCTTTCCCGTGATCTGGTCGTCCCGGGTTCGGATCCCTGTTCGGGCATGGCTGTTATTTTGTGTTCTATCTGTGAATGTGTCCACCCTGTAAAAAGGGGTTATGCGAGCGAATGTGAAATATTAAGTAGCTAAGCGATACTCTTCGTCCCAGTCGAAAAACAAGGGATGCTACTGCATTTGGCTTAAACTGCTGACAACTGTGGGTAGGCGGGCTTATACATTGCCATGGGTAACAGCAACAAACCCACAAATGATGAAGGAGAAACGACCTTGGCAATATGTTAGGAGTTCTTGTCTTTTATATCAAACACAAATGAAGCAAACAGAAGCTCCGATTTGGTTTAGGCGACTCATTCATTCCTTTTTTTACTGTTTATTCCTTATAATGTCCTTTACTTAAATATGTATATATGGAGAGAAAAGTGAAAGAAATGCAGTAATGTCGGCAAAATAATAGCAATGCAGTAATGTTGGTAAAATAATATGCTGTATTAGAACACATTTAAATATATTAATGATAACGAAGCAGCAAAGAAAGAAAATGTTACAAATGAAGATAAAATAGCGGTAACATGCTTCGATATGGTTGTATCTATCATTTCACCGACTAAATCCAAAATTAAAAAGGTTGAACAATCAAATGTCAGCTTGATAATTTAGTAGCAATAATATTCTCTAAAATGGAGCAAAGGGCCAAATTGAAATCTTAGAAGACATAAATATTAATAATGTCAAAAATATTGTTTCCTCACAAGCGGAGGAGATTCTTACATATGCCAAAATAGCAGCCAAGCCTAAAGTAACACTTAGAAAGTTTCCTCCTACATTCGTCTCATTAATTTATCCTAAAGAAAAAGAGATATCTTCAGAAGAAACGAAAGCATCTTTGTTCAAAAATATTGCCCCAAGCAAAATTAATGTGGGAGTTAAAAACATTAAAAAAGTAAGCAATGGAGGTGTAGCAGTTGAATGCAATTTAGCAAATAGTTTAGAAAAGATTCTTCAAGAAATTCAGGCAAATCTTCAACTTAAAGAAAAAATTGATATTAAGAAACCCAATACGAAAAAACCTCGCTGCATTATTTATGATGTAGATAATGAAATTCTAAAGAACAGTTCTTAGAAAAATTATGCAAGCAAAATGAAGTAAAAAAAGAAAATTTTCGGGGTTCTTCAAATGAAATAGCAAAAACAATAACAGATGTCATTGGGTTATTCAAGCAGAGCCTTTAACATTCAGGCTTTTGATCAAAAAGAAAAAAAAAAAATATTTAGAATGTTCTCGACTTACTCTTGGAGAATTTTTAGACCAACAAAATATTACAAACTAGCCGCCTTTGGCGACCAGCTGGTTCGCCATGAGTAAAGCGTTCTAAAATTTTCAATTAAATCACATATTCATTAGCCTTGAAGTAATTCCGGGCATTGATTGACCTGAAATTAGTATTTTCTTTAAGATGACGGACGGAAAGTTCTAAAAGTACACCTTTTCCTAATAATATTCTTTAATTTTATAAATCAGTCAGTTTTAACCATCGGTTATGCTTCCTAAATATTAAAAAAAATTCGATGATGTTGCCAAAATATTAAATATGTTTTTTTAAAGAAAGCGAGAAAGGGGAAAAAAGTATTGAATTAATGATACAGATATTGCAAACGATTACATAAATATGCCATTAAGTCGGGTTTTCAATGCATATCCTGTCTAAATTCAATCAGGTTTACCGTAAATAAAGAAGATTTATTGAGTTAATGATATAGATATTGCAAACGATTGTAGAAACCTTTGCTTTGCATTTATTTTTCAAAGAAAATATCACATTTTATAAATTTTTTATTTTATCCAGTCACATGCTGAAAGTACCATTTCTGTAGATTTATTTTGCAATGGTAATTTTTTTTTGAACTTCCGGCATTCTTTTATTTTATCCAGTCATGTGATAAAAACATGGTTAAAATATTTCTTTAAAAATTCATTAAAAATAGAGGCATAAGTTATACATTAAAACACTGATCCCATTAGAAAGCTAATTTTTTTATCTTTAAATTCATATAAAAATCATGTTTGTGCAATAATATTTTCGGAAGTTATAGCGGAAAAACGTCGAAATTTCGCTTAAATTTTAATTAATTCAAATTCTAATTAAAAATTCGAAAAAAGGGCTCCGAGGTGCACCTCCAAGGTATACATGTACCAAATTTGGTAGCTGTAGGTCCAACGGTTTGGCTTGTAGAGAGCCAACACACACACACACAACACACACATTGAGCTTTATTATAAGTATAGATATAGATGTAATAGATTTGGACATACTAGTATCAATTGTTCCAATGAGGAAACCTGTACAAAATGTGGACCAGAGGGGCATAAACATGATTAGTACCAAAACTTACCTAATTGTATCAACTGTGTTGAAGCAAATATAGAAAAAGCTTTTTATTCGCGGGGTATATGTTCCATAAGTATGCTGCGAATACAGAAACCGTGAATGCGGAAGGGTCATTTGTACGGGATACGTTCCGAGGTGACAAATATATTAAAAAAAATCAATTTAAGTGAAGTTTTTGAACATTTTGATTCATTCTCTTAAGGCTTAGGCAATTTTTTGAAGAATTTTATCATTTTCTCTTGCTCGGCAGTTTTTAAAAGATCCTTCCATTCAGACGGATGCGCAGCAGTCGCATTAGCAATTTGCCTTTTAAAAGTGAGACTTCGTTCCATAGACGTTCATAAAGAAATCGCAAAACACATTTGCCATTCTTAAACATTCACTAAGATTTTTCAAATGAAATGTCACGCTTCCAGTGCCTCTTCTTCAATGAGCTCTGAATTTAACATTTTCTCCAAGTCGGTTTTAGTCAAATCTTCATCTTACGATTCAAGCAATTTCTGAATGTCACTTGATTCTATCTGTTCGTAACCATCTTGTCCTATTCAATTCGCGATTTCGGCTATGTTTGCAGCCAAGGTTTGAACTTAAACAGATTCTTCGTCATTTTCCGCAATCAGAGCAGAAAACAGTTTTTCCCACCATGACTTCAATGTGTGTGGCGGCTTATATTCAAAGTCGTCGGGGATATCATTGAACAACATACTTTAGGCAAAGTTGTGATAAGATCTATTTTACTTTTTTTATTAATCCATTTGACGACATTTAAAAGGATATTGGGTTGGATACGTATTGGAATCCTTTTATTGTTTTGTATATACTTATAAGATCCGAGAATAAAGAAATTTGTAGCCGCGAATAGAGGAATTGGATCGCATTTTTTGAATCCTCGAAGAGTGAAAACGCGAATAAGAAGCTTTTACTGTAGTAAATTTGGTTATAATAGAGATGTAAGACCTAATGCAAGTGATAATAAATGCCCAACTTTAAAGAAAGAAATTGAGTACTTAGCTAAAAGAATCCAATATGTGTGACTCCCTTTTTTCTGGACTTAAAATTGTGCAACTAAAAATGTATACGGGTTCTCTCCGAAGAAATGATTTAGCTTCGGAAATAAAATTTGGATGCCATTTTCGTTCGTAATTAATTTTCATTAAAATGTCTTAAGGTGTCCGACTATTTTAAAAACACTGGTTGTGGACCGCATTGGTGAAAGTTTTTTTATTGTTATTTCTTGTCGTCCAGACTTTCCTCTTTACAAAACAGTTTAGCTTTTCTAGGAAAAGGTAGACCTGGCCTAACATCCAGGGTCCCACAATTTTTCAGATCAAATGTGCCTTTCACTTCAAAATTTAAAACTTTAATTTTCATAGAAATTCTCCACTGTTAACATCTCAAAGAGTAATAGAGGTATTTACATAAAAATTTCAGAGCGTGTTTTAAATGATAGGATCAATGAAATGAACCAAAAGTTTTATTTTGGGGGAAAAGATTTTTCATTTATAAGTGTTTTCACAAAAATTAAGTTGTGTATTAATGGAAAAAAGGCATATATGCACATATTTACACCCATAACTTCTTTGCATTCCAGCATTTTTCTTAGATTTTGGTTCATTTCATTCATCATTATAGTCTATAACTTGTAAGCAAAGAAAAATAGGATCGTTGCATTACAATTTTTTTGTGGAATGTTAACCCTTTTTGTTGAAATTGCATTAAAATTTCTACCAAATTTCCTATTTCTCAAAATATATTATATTTTCAAATAATTTTTTTGTTTTTATAGTATTTTATATTATGATTCACAACACATTCACATCACAATACAATACTTAAAAGGAAGGTGTAATCTATATATCTAATAAAGCACAATGTGTGTGTGTTGGCGCTCTACTGGCCATACCGTTGGACCTACAGCTACCAAATTTGGCACATGTATACGTCGGAGCCCTTTTTTCGAATCTTTAATTAGAATTTGAATTAATTAAAAATGAAGCGAAATTTCGACGTTTTTCCTCTATTACTTCTGAAAATATTACGAATCGCACAAAGATGATTTTTACATCAAATTAAACGTAAAAAAATTCATCTAAAAACTATAGTTTTTAAATAGCTTTTAAAAATTCTTATTTTTCAAAAATTTTCTTTCGAACGTATTCGTATATCTGAACACTTCCCAAAAGATGGATTTCGGAAAAAAGTTCGAAATAGCGAACTAAGAGAGGAACAGGATCACAAAAATAGAGAAAAAAAGCATTCGAAATTATATTTCCCCATTTTCTTATTCTATAAATAGAACTCCGAGCATATGCTTTCCGAACAATGGCAAAATATTCTACTGTAGATAACAAAATATCTGAATAATGAGCGATTCTTCCCGGCTAATAAAAACACCGAGGAAAATAAATACGAAATCACTCCCCGATGACGTCAAGCATTCGAAGAGGGTCAGCCACTCTATCATTTTCTTCACTCGTTTGGCAACAGGCCCGAGGCACACGATAATGCAGTTACGCAGAAAAGATCTAACTGAATGCTATTCAGCGCTCATTTAAAAACAGTTGCGGTTCTTTCCTTTGACCTTTCTTCCCGTAATAACATTAAGGATGGCATTCTATCATTTGGGGGGGGGGCGAAGGAGGGGGGGAGATAGTCGAAGAGCAGTGCAGACTACTTGGATGGCTTGACAATATTTTGAAGCTCATTATTTCAATTTGACAACAATTAATAAG
This sequence comes from Argiope trifasciata, assembly GCA_026543055.1. Classification (NCBI taxonomy): domain Eukaryota; kingdom Metazoa; phylum Arthropoda; class Arachnida; order Araneae; family Araneidae; genus Argiope; species Argiope trifasciata. The sequence continues at coordinate 338,092 of JAPMOQ010045014.1, forward strand.
TTTTTTTTTTCAATTTGACAACAACTAATTTCATTTCTTCAATTTGACAACCAATTAATAACTTTATTATTTCAGTTTGACAACAATTAAGGTATCCGACTACAAAGAAAAATTTTTAAAAATGGGTTTTTTAAAAAACTTTTTTTATATTTTTAGATGTATTGTCGATTATAAACAATATAAATACAACAAAATTATTTGGAAATATAATATATTTTTGGAAATAGTAAAATTTGAGTAAATTTTAATGAAATCGAACTAAAACGGTTAACAAGCTAGGCAAAATTGTAATGCAGCAATCCTATTTGTCTTTTTACACAAGTTATGGAATATAATGATGAAAGAAATGAGCCAAAATCTAAGAAAAATCTGGAGATGCAAAGAAGTGGTGGGTAAAAATATTCGTCCTTGTGCATTTTTACCATAAATTCACAACTTCATTGTGAATTTATAATGTAATGTTTTTCATAAATTCACAACTTCGTATAAATGAATAAGTATTTCAACAACAATAAAACTTTTGGTTTATTTTTTATTGTCCATATTATTTAAAACACACACTGAACTTTTTACGTCAATACCTCTATTAGTTTTTGATGTATCATGTTAACGGTGGAGAGTTTTTATGAAAATTAAAGTTTTGAAAAAATTAAAATTAAAGACAAATTTTTGCAGAAAAAATATGTGACCCTGGATGATAGGTCAGACCGTCCTTTTCCTAGAAAAGATAAATTATTTTGGAAAGAGGAAAGTCTCAATTACAAGAAATAAAAAATAAAAAAACTGACCAATGTGGTCTATAACCAATGTTTTTAGCGTAGTCGGATACTTTAATAAGTTCCTTTTTTCAATTTGATAACAATTAATAAGTTCATTATTTCAATCTGACATCAATTAATAAGTTCATTATTTCAATTTGACAACAATTAATAAGTTC
>JAPMOQ010045014.1:339038-350404 GCA_026543055.1 Argiope trifasciata
TCAATTAATAAGTTCATTATTTCAATTTGACAACAATTAATAAGTTCTTTTTTTCAATTTGACAACAATTAACAAATTTATTATTCCAATTTGACAACAATTAATAAGTTCATTTTTTTCAATTTGACAACAATTAACAAGTACATTATTTCAATTTGACAATTATTTATAAGTTCATTATTTCAATCTGTTATCAACGATGAAATATATCTTAATTGTGCTTTAGGAATTAGGTTGTCCTTTTTGAGCTTTGGCTTCTATTTTATTAAAACTAAATATAAGGTGTAGTCAACACGTGTAATAAAGCTCAATGTGTGTGTGTGTGTGTGTACTGCCACTCTGCAGGGCAGACCACTGGACTTTCAGCTACCAAATTTGGTACATGTATACCTTGGAGGTAAGGAATGTGCACATCGGAACTCTTTTTAAATTTTTAATTAGGATTTGAATTAATTAAAAATTAAGCGAAATTTCGATGTTTTTCCGCCATTACTTCTGAAAATATTACAAATTGCACAAAGATGAATTTACATCAAAATAAAGATGAAAAAATTAGCTTTATAATGATGTCAGCGTTTTACCAAATAATTTAAGCTCCTATTTTTAATGAATTTTTCAAGAAATATTTTAAACATATTTTTCAACAATATATTTCGGACAAATGAATAAAATTTAATCTTCACGAAAACGTTTTAAGAGTGAAAAGGAAAATAGTATCTTTTATCAATATGTTGCCCTTAGATTGAAAAAAACTCAAATTAAAAAATAAATAATTTTTGCAAATTGAGCATATAAAAATGCAATTTTCAGCACGTGTCTGCATGAAATAAAATAAATATGAAATATGTTTTTTTCTAAAAAGAAAATGTAAATAAAAAATTGTGTGACTTTTACAATGTTAATTAAATAAATGAGATTTATTTAAGACACAAAATGGTTTAAAATAATATTTTTTCAATTGAAGGTCCAACGGCTAACTTGTAAAACTTTAATAATGAAAATGCCTCTATAAAAAGGGTCTAAATGAAGTAAATAACTACATAGTATGTAATATTTGTCTGTAAATGTTTTAAAAAAATGAAGAATGTTTAGCTTTTAAATAAAAAGATAAACTTCAATCAATTCAGTTTCTAAAACTGACAGATTTATGAATATTTGAAGATCCCTATTCATTAAAAGCGAGGAATTTTAAACCACTTCATCGACCATTCCAAAGATGCTACCTCAACCAACGCCCAGGATTTCTCAATATTGATGCTCCTAAGAATGAAAAAGTTGAATGTTCCAAGCCTTTCTATTCAAAACTTCATAAGTCTATTAAATTTGATAGCAGAAAATAGAAACCTTCATTTATTTATTTGAAAGTTGAAGTGAAAAGAATATTTTGTAGAATATCATACCTTAGAACTAAAAGATGTATAAAATTTGGGCTTAATAATTTTTTAATTATGTTTATAGATCAAAATAAAATACTATTATTTGCATCGTTTAAATCCTTTTGAAACTAAAACTAAAACCTGAATTTTATGATGAATCTAAGTATTTTTTGTTGAATAATTCTTTAAAATATTACATAAATCAATGTAATTATTCAGTAGTACACATAATGATTCTTTTTTACTTATCTTTAAAAAATTATTGGTTTCGATAAAAAAGTGCTTTTACATCAATTTGCAACTTAATCATTTCCACTTTAATTTGTAGTTGAAATTTTGCGAGAGCTGACAGATGATTAAAGAGACATATAGTACATTACGGGCTTCGGGCTTTTATAACTACAAGAGTGAATTATATGACTATTAAAATTTCAATCATAAAAATATTTTGATGAAGTAGCTATTAAATGACAGGATACATAAAGTATTTATTAAAGTATTTAGTTAGTTAGATAAATAGATAGATTTAGATATTCTTCTAAATAGATTCATTAATTCTCTAAAAAATTCCTTCTAAAAATATGCTTTCTTTAAAATTTCCCTGGGTGATGGGTAAGGCCTTCCTTTTTCTGGAAAAGATAAACTGCTTTGTGAAGAGGAAAGTATGAACTACAAGAAATAACAATAAAATATTTCGCCAAATGTGGGCGACAACCAAAGTTTTTAACGTGATCGGATACCTTAATGAAATTTCAATAGAATGCATGCAATTTGAAACATTTAATAGGAGACTTTCAAATAACACGCTACATAATTAATCCATACTTATAATTAGCAAATCGAGGCAGTCTGCTTTAGCAGATTTTTTCATTTACGTGCAATTTTATGGCACATTTATGCGGCATTATTTTATTTTTCAAAACTGATTTCCAATAAAAAAGTTGCATTATCTTCAAATCTAAGATACTTTAAATGTATGGCTATATAAGAATATGTAAATAAGAACGTTGAGTTATCCTCAAATCTAATATTCTTCTTGTTGAATTATCTTCAAATTTATTTATTCTTCTAACCATCTTTAGATGTCAGAATATTTAAATAAGAACGTTGGGTTATCTTCAAATCTAATATTCTTCTTGTTGAATTATCTTCAAATTTATCTATTCTTCTAACCATCTTTGAATGTATGATTATATAAGAATTTTTAAATAAGAATGGTATAATCATATATAAAATTCTTTAAATGAATGACTCTATAAGAATATTTAAATAAGAACGGTATAATCAAATCTAAAATTCTTTAAATGAATGACTATATAAGAATATTTAATCAGACAAACTCGGTTGCTCTTTATTCGTTTCTTTTGATAGCAAGCGGTAAAAAAGCGCCCTTCTGGAACTTCAGTTGCAAGAAAGATGTGAGCTTTCGAAACAGAGTTAACCTGATTACCTTCGGGGAAATCCTAGTTCCCTTCGGGGACCAATAAATAAGATTCAATTTCGACTAAAAGTCTTTGAGGAGGGTGTAATTTTCAAACTTCTTCTCTTAACATTCTTTCCAAAAAAGCAGCGTTTTTCGATTATTTTTAGGGACGCTTTTATGACTTGAAATTCAAGTTATTACTTGCATTTGAGTTGGAATAAAAATCTGAAATATGTTTTAATAAAGATTGGCATCTACTGCTCTCCAAGCAATAGGTTTTATTTACTGATAGTTGCAGTGGTATCGAGTGGTTCATCCTGTTTAAGAATTGAACATCATTAATACCATGACTACCAATAAGGATTTGGACATCTGAGATAGAAAAGGAAAACTAACTCTAATCAGTACGCTGCCGAAATTTCATCGGAATCGGATGAGTGGTACAGCAACGCATAAGAGACATACAGACAAATATTCTTTTTTATTTATAGAAATTACATAATTTTACTATGTCTATAACCTTTCCTTAATTGCAAGTAATAAGGAGTCGAAGTTTTATCGGAATCGATGAGTGGTACAGTAGAGAATAAGAGACATACAGACAATTTAGCTTAGTTAAATTATATTAATGTCAAAGCAAACACTGAAACATACAGACAAACATTCATTTTTATTTATATAGAATAGCCGCCTTTGGCGACCAGATGGTTCGCCAATAGTAATGCGTTCTAAAATTTTCAATTAAATACTTATGTGCCTTACTCTCTTTATGATTTCTCTGCCAGATATACAGGGTGTCTATAAAAGAACTCCGGGGTTTTAAAAATTCATATCTCACTAACTATAAAAGATAGCAAAATTTAGTCGATTTCTCTGAAAAGAGTAGCTCAAAAAGTTTTACTCATACGAATTGGGAATGATTGCATCAAATGTTGGCGGCGCTGCAGGGCATTGACCTTGAAATGATGGCGACTCCGCAACAAAAGGCTCAATGTGTTATTTGGCTCATAGAAACGAAGTCTGTAGTTACCGTACAAAGAAACTTTCGACGTAACTATGGTGTTAACCCGACTTCTGACAAAACCATTCGTCAATGGTTCAGTGCAATTGTGTGGCAACCGTCCCCCTAGACATGCTCGCCAGGACATGGGAAGAGGTAGAATACCGTTTAGACGTCTGCCGTGCCACTAACGGGGCTCATATAGAACTTTACTAAGTGTTAAAAAAACCCTTGAAAATGTAAGCTTTTCAGTCATGTATAAAACATGTATGTATGTTTTTTATTTCATTAAAATATTTTGCCTTAAAACCCCGGAGTTCTTTTATAGACACCCTGTACTTAAACTTCAATGGTGATGTAATTAATATTATTATTGTTACGTGATTTATTAAGATTTTTTTGTTCATTGCACTATATAACTCTCTGACTCGCCATAGGTTGTCATGAAATCATGTGGAAAATATCGCATTTTATAATGGTTCCATAATATTAGATTTCTTTTTAAACACGTGCTGAACATCACGCTTTTCTACGTTTAATTTGCGATAAGAGTTAATTTAATTATTCAGTTTCAGTTTTGTCATTGCATTTCCGGTCTAACTTCAATCAGGTTTACTTTAAATAAAGAAGATTTGTTGAATTGATTATTTAGATATTGCAAATGATCATAGAAAACTTTGCTTTGCATTTATTTTTTTATAAAATATCACATTTTATGTTTCTTTTATTTTATCCAGTCATGTGCTAAAAGCTGCATTTCTTTACATTTAATTTGCGATGATAGTTTGTTTTTTTAATCTGAAATTCCGTCATTGTTTTCTTTTATTTTATCCAGACACGTGCTTAAAAAACATGGTTAAAATATTTCTTTAAAAATTCATTAAAAATAAAAGCTTAAGTTATACATTAAACCATCGATACCATTAGAAAGCAATTTTTTTTACTTTTAATTTGATGTAAAAATAATCCTTGAGCGATTTGTAATATTTTCGGAAGTTACAGCTGAAAAGCGTCGAAATGTCGATTAAATTTTAATGAATTCAAATTCTAATTAACAATTCGAAAAAATGACTCCGAGGTGCTCCTCCAAGGTACACATGAACCAAATTTGGTAGCTGTAGGTCCAACGGTCTGGCCTGTAGAGTGCCAACACACACACATTGAGCTTTATTATAAGTATAGATTACCAACCAACGCCATTTTTGTGCTGAACGCGTTCACGGCGGCACTGCGAACGGTTCATCCATCTGCATCATTTGGAAGGCAGCAGCCGGGATTCGGTTGGACAGAAGAAAAAAATTATTATCTCTTCTTTCGCGGCGGGGGCGAATCCCCATCACTCTCCTTCATTTTCTTAAGATATAGTTCTCCTTCCTCCTTCGTGTCATTTGGCACGATGCCATGGAACGAAGCTAATCCGAAAGTCGGCCAGACGCGAAAAAATGAAATCATGGTGCGAGGGTTTTTTCCCATCCTACTTGTAGGTTTTTGTGGTACTGACTAGTTGATATGCAACCCACATTTCACGCCCCGCTCCATTTGAAGGCACGCAGGGAATCTCCCACCACTGGAGGGGTTTCAAAGTTTTTTCTCTTTTGAATGGCGTTTGTCCAAGAAAGAAAGTGTTAATTAGAATAGGAAATTACATTTCTTACTCTTGTAACTGACAGTGCATCTCCGTATGCCCTATGCACTTGATTACTTCATATGTTCTTTTTGTTCATCCTTTATCTTATTGCTTAGTTCCTGTCAAATTCTTAATTGCTTCAACTGTAATTAACCTTCCAGCGGGCGCGCGTATGTGAGAGATACACTAGAGATGAATTTCGTTTTATACCTTCAGATCTGGTGGCGCTGGGAACGCCTGTCCTTGGCTATTTGTCCCCTTTCCTTTGAACGACTTTCATTTGCCGTTGTAAGTCTGTGGCGTTCATTGGTATCTGCCGATCAGATAATTGTATTTTAGAGATGCGCGAGATCGTTCATGTATGTTGTTGTCGTATCTGGTTTTATATGATTTTACAAATAAATCTGTGTTGTTTTAGACTGGCGATAGCTGGCAAATGCACTTACGAAGGAAAATGTTGAAAAAAAAAAACCACTCACATCTCTAAAAAGTGAGCTAAAAGGAAAAGTGCTAAAGAGAAAAGCCGAACTAGGTATTGAAAAAGTGGAGGATGTGACGTCAGGGAAGAAACTCTGCCAAAAAGAAAAGCTGAATAGAATCACGAGGTTCGGTTGTGAGATGTGACAACAATTTATATGTTTGGAGCACAATAAACACATTTGGTCAAATGGCAACGCTGCAATGAAATAACAAGGAAACTATTTTCTTCCTTTTCATATCTAACTTTCAATTACAATTTCCTTTTTATACATAGATTCTATATTTTTTGCACTTCTGTATTTTATATGCAAATTGTTCTATCAAAATATCGACCATTTCATTTATATTTTTTTAAATCCATTCAGTTAACCTGTGTTCATTTTATATTGTTATTGCAAACTATGTTTATATTTTTTCTGCTCCTTTTTAAGTAAAAAATGTTTAAAGTGATTGTAGCCTAAGCTATTTACAATATAATTTTAGTACTTACGCCTTTGGAAATTTACACTTTACTATAGCGTATGTGGGAAATAGGCGCGACCTTTTATGTTCGTATGAGGGCCTCGCCCGCTGGAAGGTTAAAGCATCTTCTTTCGGTTTATAACTGTAATTCACATAATTTCAAAATTAGATAGAAATTCTTTAAAAAAAAGGGATAAAGAAAATATTGCATATTAATAAATTATATCGAAACGATTCTCCACATTTTATGGTAAAATGTTAGGCTAATTAGAACTACTCAAAGGAACCACAGAGTTGTCACTTAGTTGCAAACTTTAATTTTATCGATCACTTTCACATTGGTCACTTCAATTTCAATTGAATCAATCAAATTCTGCCACCTCAAAAGATGTTAACGCAGGCTGTTGAAGCAACCTTTCAAAATTCTCTTCATTCCGTGTCTCAATTACATCAGACACCTTTCTTCAATCATTGCAAGACACCGCACAGGCCGCTTCAAAGACATGAAAGACAATAGTAGCTCCTACTCCATTGGCATGCATTGCCCCTCATCACAATGAAGCGCTGAACACATCTTCAACTGCCCTGACAGTACTGCTTTCCTCTTTGGAATCTACGACCCTCTTTCGAGGGAAGATGTTCTGTACAGCCTACAGGCTCCGAGGCTCGTCTCGAAGACTTTTGGACACATTTGCATTTTTTATTATCCATAGAAAACGACGGCAGCAACAACAACACCAACCAAACTCTTAATTGCATCAACACTAACTAAAGCATCTTCTTTGAGTTCACAACTGTCATTAATATAATTTCAAAACTAGATGAAAATTCTCTAAAAAAGGGACGAAGAAAATATTATTGCATATTAATAAGTTATATAGAAACGATTCTGCACATTTTATGGAACAATCAAGAAACAAAAAATGTATATGAACTTTATATTAACCTTTAGAATAAATACACATCCCTGTCTGAGGGTGACCCTGAACTTTATACTAATCTTTAGCATAAATATACAATATAGCGGTAGCCTGGTCGGTAGAGAGCCCGTCTCGCAACCGAAAGGTGGCGAGTTCTGTCCTCGTCTCGGCCAAAGACCGCCGTGTTGGCTAATGGCAGTGGGGGCACGTTCTATATCTCCCCCGAGTTCCCATCACAAATGATAGCTCTGGGGGTACTGAGTCGGATCTCAATTCTGACTTGCGAAGGGATGTCTGAGTTCGAACTTCCCCTAGAAAGGGTTGTGTTCAAGCAAAGTTGTCCTTTCCCCTTAATTTTGCTCGTTAACAACGGAAGGCGCACAGTTCGAAAGAATCCTTCTCATTTGGCTTGGTATGACCAAGTGGTATTTGACAGAACAGAATATTTCTTGCGGTGCTAGACAGTACAATGGGAATCTTAACAACGTATCTATTTGTGGAGGACTTCGCAACCTTATTCACAGAATATAAGCTGGCTGCATTCAGGAACGCTTTACTTCGATGCACTCAATTTTTAATATTTTCTTCACCCTTCTCTGTGTCTGGGTTTCGTTTTTTCACGATGTGGGGGGAATGTTCCCTGAAAAGCCCGCAGAAAGGGAGGAGAGTTTCGACGCGATAAGGAAACGCGAGCAAAAAGAAAATGGAATGTTGAGAGCGAGCGGGAGAGAAAAAAAAAAGGTTGTGAAAATATTGAGCGTGGGAAGGGGGGGGGGGCAGATGTAAACTGCGAAATACAGAAGGGCAAGGAAAGAAGGGTATTTTTTCCTCCAGAAATGTTGAGGACTGAAAAATTGTTTTTCTTTTGAGGGTGAAGCAAGAAATAAAAGAAATGTATAAATAAAAGAAAAAGAGAAGCGAGGGCAGTGGACGTGATAGAACACAGAAGGAATGATGACGGACGGCTAGGGTGGATGAAAAAGAATAACTCAGAATGGAATATATATATATATATATATATTTGATATTTCTTCGATGCAAAATCGCGAAAATGAAATATAAAATGTCTTTCGTATGTTTTTTTCTTGTGAATTTTTTAACATATCTGAGTTTCTTGATGTGAAGTTAAGAGCAGCCTACAATGGCGATCTAACAGCGGGGATACAAAAGAATTTTTTCAAATTCAAACATCCGCGCTGCGTTTCCCGCTATTGACTTTGAGATATATTTGGGGAAATCCTTATGTTTATATTACTGAGGTGAAGAATGGCGTTTTCTGGAGTTTCGTTTATAAATGATGTATACATATATGCATTTGTGACATACGGTTTTTTGGTGTGTGAATGCATTTGTCCTTTTCTGATGCTGCTGTCCACAATATCAATTTCTTTCTGGTGCGTGAAACTTCATCTTCCTTTTGAAAATCATTGCGAAAATAAAGAAAATAATGTCCCCTTTAATTGTTCAAGATCATACTCAAGAACCGGTTTTATCTGGTGTAAAACTTTTCTGAATAAAAGTGGATGAATGCAAATCTAAAAGCAATTATTGTTTAAGTTACTAAAAATACAAATAGATTTTCTCATTACATTTTGATGCATTTATGTTGAATGAAATAAGGTCGCGAGTTCTGTCCTCGTATCGGCCACTTTGGGGCACGCTCATAGGTCCCCCAAGTTCCCATCACAAAGGATACCTCTGTGGGTACTGTGTCGATCCACTGATTTGGATCCCAGTCCTGAATTGCTGATGGATGAATGAATTCGACCACGCCCGAAAATGGGCATTCCGATACATATTAGATAGATATCGAATCCTTATTCAATCTAAGTTCTATAGATCCATCGAATCTCTGTTCGATAGATTAAAATCCCGTTCGTTGCAAAGCAACACGAGGGATATTTTGGGACGGACCTCGTCATTTTGAACCACGGTCAGATGTTGAGGACGACACCTGAATTGGCACCCTATTCTCCCCACCAGCGGGATGACCTTTGGCCTGACAGATTTAATGTGCAAGAGACCCCCTCACACGACGGTTCTTCAGTAGAATCGAGTCTCGAACCTGAAATCCTCCGGTTCCTAAGCCGAGACCTCACCACCAGTCCCCTACGACCGTCGTGTGGAGAGGGGAATGCCAGTTCAGGTGTAGTCCTCGTCATCTGACTGTGGTTTAAAATGGCGAGGTCCGTCCCAAAATTGCCCTCGTGTTTCTTTGCAACGAACGGGGCGTTAGTAAAACTAAACTAAACTCAAAAAATTCCTACTTCCTAAAATTTCAAATAACACTAAAGCTTCACGGACCAAATTTTTAATGTGGATTTCAACAAAACTTATCAATAAAATCTCACGAGGCGAGCCTTCCGTAAACATTTAAAGCCAGATAAAGCATCTGCAAAAAAAACTAAAGGGAGAAAGAAGGAAAATTGTCCTATCCGTTAGATTTGAAATTTATTAAAATTCCTATTTCCTAAAATTTTAAAGCTTCAAATAACACTAAAGCTTCATGCACCAAATTTTTAATGTGGATTTCAACAAATCTTATCAATAAAATCTCACGAGACGAACATTCCTTTGGCATTTTAAGCCAGATAAAGCACCTGAAAAAAAACTAAGGAAAATCATCCCATCCGTTTGATTTAAAACTTATTAAACTGCTCTCATTTCCTTCAGCGCACATCCCGGCTTTATCATAACGATATCCCATCAACTTCCTGCCTTATCTCTTACTTATCCGGCCAACTTAATAGCCGCGCGACGCTTATAACATCCGTCGGTTGTCAAAAAAAGAAGTTTTTAGTTCGTTTTCGAGTGAATTCTGCCGATCTCTTTAACACCTCATATCCGTTGTGAAGATACAGACAGGTCTTTTTATTATTTTTTTCAACTTTTTCTCAATTTTTTTTAATATTTTATTTGTACAGATAGATACTCTTCCAAGTTTCAGACGGGATATTTAAGGGTTTTATCACCGTTTTTTGATTATCTGATTTGAAGGAAGAAAATTTTTACGACAGTTTTAAGGAGTCTTGAACGTGACATAATTCGTGCATCGAATGCAATTTATGTCGGTGTAATGGAGTCGGCTTGAACGACTTTCTGGAAATTATGGATAACGACAGCTTTATTTTTTTTCTTTCTTTCCGTCGGTGGAGGGGAATTGCGAATTTCGAGCCTCAGAAGATGCGCTTTATAAGTCGTTTGGGGGACTGAATATGAGCATATTTTTTTTGACTTAATGATTTCCAAATTTCTTTAGAGACAAGTAAAATTTCGGGAAGCTATCCAAAAGATGATAAGATCAAACTTCTGAAATATTTTTCGGAAATCTTTTGAGCTAAAGATTATTCTATGAATTGTTGATGGCGATGGATTATTCAAAAATAGTTTTGAATATTGTAAATGAACGTTTCTTTCAGGACAAGAGGAAATATTCTCGTAACAAGTATTAGAAATTAACAATTCTTTTTTCAGTTTGTTTCACACAAAGCCATTAATTATATTCTAAGTGTTTGCCGAAAGTGGCGTTACACCGGTGAAAAGCTTAAAATTTGAATTCAAAAAAATGGAATTTAAATAGCTATAAAAAACTCGCTAATCAAACATAGCTTTCCCAAACACATGTATAAGATGCAAAAGAAGCTAAAGGCAGTGCCAAAAAAAACTTTGAAATGAAACAAAAGGATAGGGAGAAAGTAAATAAAAGCATTAAAGATAAAGTTAAGCATACAGTTAAGGACTAATAAAAGATTAAGAAAATAAATAAAATAAAACAATGAAATATAAATGACTAACTAATAAATAAATAAATAAAATATAAATAATTAATTAATTGAAGTATAAATAAATAAATGAATAAAAATATAAGTAAATAAAGAAATAAAATATAATTAATCAATTAATTAATAATTAAATAATTAATTAAAGTATAAATATAAATAAACAAATGAATAAAAATATAAGTAAATAAATAAATTAATAAAATTAATTAATTATTAGTAATTAATAATTAAATAATTAAATAATTAATTAATTTATAAATATAAATAAATAAATGAATAAAAAGATAAATAATTAA
>JAPMOQ010045014.1:350804-365699 GCA_026543055.1 Argiope trifasciata
AATATAAATAAGTAAATGAATAAAAATATAAATAATTAATTAATTTAAGTATAAATATAAATAAGTAAATGAATAAAAATATAAGAAAATAAATAAATAAAATATAAATACATAAAATTTAAATAAACATGAAAAATAAAGAATATAAATTTGGTCAATCTAAGTTAGAGTCCATTAACGGAACCAAAAGCTAGATTAATTCACATGAAATGTTCTTTAATAATTTGATTTACTCTACATAGTATTTCAAAAGCAGTAATGATAGGCATATTCCAGTAAGTGTAAATTTTTTCTTCAAACAGAATCACAGATTTTCTGGCGGTTTTTTTGCTTAAAAAACGCAGTAACTTTTTTTTTTTCAAAAATTCGAAATACGAATATAAAGTTACAAATGATTTCAAAGCTAGATATGTAATGTCATTTACTTTTAAAAAAGGAGGCTTAAACTCAATCAATATCAAGAAATACTTCAGCTTTGTAGCGAACTGATTATTTTTGAAATTACTGTATTATTTCTGATTATTTGAGAAATTCTGATTATACTGTATTTATTTTTATTATTGAATCTTTAAATGGTATTGATACCAGCTATAAACTGGTTTTTGAACTTCATTGTACCTGAACGAAATTTTCTTATAAATCAAATTTTCTTATAAATTATTTCTTATAAACGAACGAGAACTTCTTATAAATCTGGTTTATGCTATGGTTTTTAATGTTAAAATAATAAATAAAATAATATTTAAAGAATGTTTATATTTTCTAAAATATTTGTTTTGAAATTTTATAGAATGCCTTTCCGAATATTTTCTACGCTATGTATGATTTTATGGAAAGCTGCTTATATTTAAAGCAAAAAGGATGTGGGAAAAAATTTCAATTACTTTTTAAAAGTTAGGTTACAAATATAGCGTTAATTTGAAGAAAAAGACTAGCACTTATTATGCGGGGAAATTGAAAGCATTATTTGCTTACTCACTTTGCTATTACAGATTAATTTATTTGAGAGTTAGGTTTACCCCTTCCCGTAAAATGACGAGTAGAGCTCGTCATTGATTTTTCATGCCATATAGCACAATGACGAGTTGTACTCGTCATTGTGCTATATGGAATGACGAGCTATATTCGTCATGCCACTAAAGTTATTGTTGAATATAATAATAAATTTGATTTAAAATTTATTGAATTGAATTATTGTATTGAATTCGGAGGCACTTTATTACTTATGCTGAAATCATAGATCCCTATCATACATCGTTTGATTGTTTTGGCACAAGCTACGGCTAAACCATGAGTAGTCATTCTAATAAATTCGTTCATTCATTCCAATTAACATTTAGTCTGAACATCTAGACTTACTAAATGCTAAACATGTAGTGAAATAAACATCTTAATGAATAAGAGTAATGTAAATCATGAAGGTCAAAGTGATTCAGAATATAAGCATATATTTAACTGATACTGATATTGAAACTAGAGATAGTGAAATATTACCAAGAAGACGAAAACGCGCGTAGTGACTAATAGATGAATTTTGAGAATACTCTGGAGTCGCAAACACATTAGGTGGCTGTAATAAAATAATAATTACGGGAGTGCCTGACATTAACGAGAAATCTAGGGGAATAATCCGAAGTCACTAGAAGCTTTTGAATAAATGTTGAATGCGAACTTACAAATTACAATAACATTCATATCAATAATATTATTTTAATGAATAATTATAAATGAGTTAGAATTATAAAATAAACTAAGTTTTCTTAAATAAAAATTAAAAAGCTATCTTACCCATAATTTTTGCATTCTTAAATCTTACTGAAAGGGGTTAATATTTAACTTTAATTCTTTTCTTTTTCAATTTTTGGTGAAAAACAAGACTTTAATGCTACGTCCATCCATTCGAAGATCCATGCTAATTCAATATTTTGCATCAGAAAGTAGCTAATGTAATTAGATTAAAAATATAAATGAGTAATATTTTTAATAAATACTTTTTTTAAATTCCATTCATTTAAATTAATTTCTTATTTGAAATTATACAAGAAAGCAGATCTCTAAATTTATCTGATATCACATTTTTTGGATTTCCCCTGGGAATTTTAAACCATACACAAATGAAAAATAATCAATTGATAATATCATTAATTGAGACGTCAATTATATTGTTAGGAACGAGTAGTTTTGCTTTCCCGCTCTGATACTGTCACCATAAGGAAGACAGATTTACAGTAATATGTATTGATAGTGAATGGGTGTGACGTCAGCGGTCCGAGGGCTTGGCGACAAACTTGGCAATTATTGGTGACTTGGCGATGAATTTGGCTACAAAATGGAAAGTACCCGAAACATCGAGAATTTTCACGATCCGTCCACTAGGAGCCGATATACATCTAGAATGCTCCTGATTGGTTCAGAAGATGTTAGCCCCGTCTACCGCCGGTATGTATAAGGATCAGTCATCTGAAAAAGGAAAGGCGAAGACCTGAAGAAGAATCAAGGTGTGTTAATCAAGCGAGAAGCAGCACAGTTGAATTAATCGGGAATGGAGAAGACCTAATAGAGAGGTCTTGAACTGAAGAGTCCTGAAATGTGGACTTCTGTGTGGCATATTCTGACGAAGCCTGCGTCGTGTGTTGTAGCCCTTTGCATAGTCGTCGGAAACGGAGCTGACCTGAACTGAGGAGTCGCTCCGTTCTGCGAAGTAGTGAGTAGGCAGCAAAGGCAAGAAGAGACAGAGGAGTAGTTTCAGCCTGTTCGGGAGAAACCTATCTAGAAAAGAATCCCTTAAAGATTCCCTCTCCTGCTGAATCCTGTCTGGCCGCTTTGTGAGCTGTGGACATTGTCACTACAGAATTTCTGCCTGTGGACTTCTATCTGCAGTGTGTTGTCTTGTGTGTTCGTTTCAGCTCTGTATAGTTGTCTCCTGTACATTATTTGTGTCATAAATATTTGTCGCCTGTGTGCTGTCCTTTTTTCATCCTGTTAATAAGCGTCTGTGTTGTGTCCTCTACTTAAGGACTGATCATTGTCTGTGTGTCATCATCATCTTCTCACATCGTACACGCCCACTATACAAGGTATAAAGAACCCGATGGATTTTTAAGAATAAGGAGGAAACTCCGTAACAATATTTTTATATTTCGTGCCACACCGACAGGATGATATTTGCATCTCATAATTTGAGTATAAATCTCTCCAAAATTGAGAGTCTTTTTCACACAATGATCTGCTTTAGGTTCAGAAAAATAGCAATTTTAGCAAATTGGCACTTAGAATATTTTTTCAGTTAATATAATGATTATTTATAAGTACTGGTGATTATTCATAATAACTATTATGAATAATATGTATTTATTAAGGTCTGCCTTAGGTTCAGAATAAATTTTTTCTGAATCAAGTTTATTTAATTTTTTACACCACAAATAACGCGATTAGAATCTTATAGATAATTTAACTACGTTCAAGAGCATTCTTTAAAATTAACAACTAAAATAATTAATCTAGTCGTTAAATTAAGTATTAATTTAATAAGCATTATTTTAAATTTACATTTATTATGATATTCATATTATGACCTCATGCAACGGATGAAATTCTTCCTTCTTGACAGTGTGACTGTATTCGAAAGCCTCTTTCCCAAATTGATAACAATACAGTGACTACCAATAAGTAGTTGGACACCTATGCAAATGACGTTATCTGGAATGATGGTCTGGGGGTGTTTCTCCTGGTAAGGGCTGGGACCCTTAATTCCCATTCATGGTAAGCTCCACTCCGATGCCTACTGAACTCTTTTGGATGACAATGGGCTTATGGCAGTGTGACGGGTTCCTTTCAGGACGCCAGTAGTCATGTTCCGACGTTCACCAAGGCTTGGTAGGGTGCCGATGGAGTTCATCGAATGGACTGGCCTGCCCAGACCTGAACCCTATCGAGAACCTCTGGGACCAGTGGCATCATCGAATTCAGGGGTGTACTGCAAAATCGGTGAAGGAACTTCTCCAATCCGAGTGGAAGAAAATACCACTAGCTGCCATACAAAGACTTGTGGAAAGTATGCCCCGGAGGGTCCACGCTGTCATGACCCCTCGTGGAGGCTCTACCAACTATTGATTTTGAATAAAGCTAGTTTTTCTTTTCTATCACAGGTGTCCAAATACTTATTGGTAGTCAGTGCACTAGGAAGTTAAGAAGCTTTGTGTTCAAGAACTCCTTGAACTCCAAGCTCCAAAAAATGGCAAAAAATTGGTGAAAAAAAAACTGGCTCTTTTCTGAAATGATTGAATATATTCTTCTAGGGTTAAAATTTAAAATATCAAAATCAAATAGAATTTCTCACTTTTCATAAAGGATTTCTATGAAACAAATACAACGAAACACAATTTGGTTGGATATATTTTTCAACGAGGCAAATGTTACATAGCTTCAAATGCATACCTATTTCAAGGAATATAAATTTCTGTTTATATGCTATTATATTTATATAGAATTTATTCGATGACACTCACTAGACCAGCCATACTCAACCTTTTTTTTATAGGGGCCACAAACACGTTTCAGTCACGGTAGCCCGGGCCGCAAGTAAAAAATAATTAGGTGTATAAATGAAAAAGTAATATCAACCTAATGAATTATTTAGTTTAATGTAAAAAAGAACTTTTAACAAAGATGCTTACTTACTTATATGTATATCTAATGAGACTTTTGGAACTGAGAGCATTTTTTTAAAACTTTATCAATATCTGACTTGTCGTTGCATGCTACTCTTATTATATCATCCAAATGGGAATATGTCAGTTTATTTCTATAGACACTCTTTGTGTATTTCATCTTTGAAAAAGATGATTCGCACACATACGTTGACCCAAAAAAGGTTAGCATTATTTGGGCACATCTTTGCATGCTTTTATATTTTTGGGGAACAATGCTCCAAAATTCCACGTATTCCCTTTTTTCTTTGAAAATTACTTCCAGGTTGGTGTCATTTTTAAAATCAATAAATTCATCAAACAACTCCGAGTAATTACAATTTAGAACTGAAGCCAACTCAGAAATAGTTGGTGTCTTTAAATGCCATGGATTTTCTACAAGTAACAAACAATTTTTTATTTTTCTGAGATCTTGAAACCTTTTTTGAAATTCGTTTAATAGTGCAGTTATAAAATTTGAAATTATGGAGCAGTTTTCTTCTGAAATGTTAATACCGTCCTCTCTGGTTTTTATAATAGTTGGAAAATTGTGCAGCTGTTTTTTCTTGTATTTCATTATAATAAATACTTAGCTTTTCCTCAAATGCAAACACTTTATTTGCCATATTGGACACTATGTTATTTTCGCCTTGTAGACTCTGATTGAGATTGTTTAGTTTTTCCGTAATATCACATAGAAAACCTAAAAGACACCACCATTCATCGTTTTGTAATTCTGGGTACCCTTTATTATTTTGCTCTAAAAATAGGATTATTTCATGGCGTAATGAAAAAAACCTTTCCAAAACCTTTCCTCTACTAAGCCATCGCACCGAGGTATGCAAAAGAACGTCGCTGTGCTCACTTCCCAGTTCTTCAAGAACAGTTTTAAATTTTCTGTGGTTCAGTTCTTTTGCTCGTATATAATTGACAATATTGATAACTGTTTTCATTACAGCTTCTATTTCTGGTTGTACAGCACGGGCCGCCAAGTTTTCTTGATGGATAATACAATGGAATGTTATTAAATTGCTGCAATTATATTTTTTCTTAAATAATGAAATGAAGCCATTTTCGGATCCAGTCATTGAAGAACAACCATCTGTACACAAACACACGATTTTTTGCACATCAATTTCATGATGTTTTCTAAAAAATTACAAATAGTATCAAGGTAATCCGTGCCTCGGGTTTGACTTTTCATTGGCAGTAATTTTAAAAAGTTTTCTTGAATTTCATTGTTTTCTGTACAATATCTAGCAAACACCGAGCACTGCGATGTTGCTGAAATATCGGTGCTGGCATCAAATGCTAAACTGAAAAACTTGCATCTTCTTAGGTTTTTTAATATATCATCGGAAATAAATTTAGAAATGTCTTCAATACGCCTGGTGCAGGTTGAATCCGAAAGCAGTATTTTTTTTATATCAGATACTATTTGTTTTTTGTTACTGTATTTATCAAAAAGTATATTAGCAGCACTAATAAAGCATTCCTTTACAATTTCCGCATCGGTAAATGGTTTCATATGCTTACCAAGAATGTAAGAAATTTCATATGATGCTTTTGTTACCGCCGAGTCTTGTGATAATGCCGTGAACATAACATTTTGTTGCTCTTGCAATGATCTCTTAAAAAAACTCAATTTCTCATTTCTCAAAGACGATCCGGGAGGAAACGTTTCGTCGAAATCTTTATGTTTTGAAGTGAAATGACGAGAAATATTGTATTTCTTCAATATGATACTTTCCCGACATATCAAACAAGTAGCTGCGTTGTTTTTATTTGGCACAACAAAATAATCAGATTCCCACTCATCTTGAAACAATCTATTTTCACTTGATATTTTTCTTTTATAATTCGACGACACTCCTGACATTATTTTGAAAATAATACGTATACTTAATTTACAAAACAAAACTATTATTTGGCAGAGGACGCGGGTACGTACACAGATTTAGTTTAATAATTTAGATTAAATTTATAACAAGTTTAGTTTCGATCGACAATCAAAGCGACACGCACTTAGGTCCATGGATCTTACGGTCTGGCCACGCGCAAACACGAGCGGCGGGGCGACTTGCCAATTAGTAAAACACACGTCTCATTACACATGACAAGCAATGTTTAGCTTCGCAAGTCGCCCCGCCGTCCGCGTTTGCGCGTGACAAGACCTTTAAGGGGATTCCCCACGCCGCGTATTTCGTATCGTTCGCGCAAACATAGATTACAGACCTTTAAGGGGATTCTCGCGACGCGTATTCCGTATCGTTTGCGCAACCATAGATTAGGATAGTTTGCGTTTCCAATTTAAGCAAATTATTGATATCGCTCACATTCCCATACTTCCCGTTCAATTACCAACTCTTTGAAGGGCGCGAAATTTGAAGTTGTTTACAAATAAGTTTAATAATTGGGCCAACCAAAATGCCTCCTCGGGCCGCAGGTTGAGTATAGAGGCACTAGACTAAAGAAATCATGTACACTACAGGAACTTCTGAAGCATTAAAGCATTCATTAAAAAAGTTTATATGTTTACTTTATAGAAAAAGTTGTAGAGAAAAAATTTAGAAAATTATTTCGCTTTTTAATATTAATAGAAATATTTAATTTTGTTAAAAAAACAAAAAATGTTTCTCTTTATTTATGAAAAATAAACTATTCAGATAAATAACGTTGTATTTGGTTACCGGGGTTTTGTTGAAACTTAATGGCTAGAAAAAGAATTTTAGGTTTAATAGAAGATAAAAGATAACACAAGATAACACAAATTAATATAACATTTCATATAATATTTGTTCATATAACCTGATCGAAAAAAAGGTGGCGAATAAATATAATGAACTCTTATTTTATAAAATGTATTTTTTCAACATTTAAACATATGCGGTGATAAATTAATAAGCCAGTAACTGCCACTAGACATTAGCGATCGCTTTTGTGGAATGATTAAGTAAAGTGACTTCAACCCAAAACATCGCAGTTTCGATTCTTGGTGGATCGCAATCTCAACATTGGCACATTCCAGCCAATACTATCGCCACACTGATGATCCTGACATGATTTGAACACGCAACCTTCTGATATGGAGTTAGATATGTTTGGTAAAATTTCAGATATATAATTAACATTTCCCCACTTTGCACTCACAGAAATGAAGGCATTCACCAGCAACGGATGGATAGCTTATTATTTTCTTTATAAACAAAGTAATATTTCTTTAAAAAGTAGTTCTGGAATTACTGAAGTATGACTGGGAGACTTCTCCTTCAGCTAATATTATTTTTTTATCTTGCATGACGAAAGAAAACGCAAACTATATTGATCAAGAATCCATCCACTAAGGACAAAAAAGGGAGAATACAATATCTTGCATGAAAAAAATTGTCATCAAACGAAGCAAAGAAAAAAAAATTAAGTTAGGAAACGAAATTTTAAAAATGTTCTTTGTTGAAAAATGTCTAAAAAAAAAAAAAAAAAATGCAAAACTGCGTTCTTCGCTGAAGCCAAAAGGCGATAAAACGTGGAATTCCGCTGTCCTCTACAATATAGGAAATTGAATTCTTTTTATATTTTCATAAGCGTGCTCAGAAATCTGTAGCTTCAGAAATAGAATAGCTTAGGATTTTGACACTTATTCAGTGAGTTAAATAAATGGACATCAATCATCCGAGACAGGGCTTAAAAAGCTTTCTCCGTGCATTTTTTTTAAAGAAGGGGTTTTTAAGTGAAATTTTTCGAGCCAGCTGAGATTCAAAAATGTAAAGCACAATTTTTTGATGTGTTTGAATATTTTTAATATTCACAGTTCATCAACAAAAATGCATTTAAAAATTGATGTGTGAATAAAACATATGTTATTTTAGGAAATCAAAAAGAGTACTGTTTTGAGAAAAGAATTGTTTTAGGAGAGTTGATATTTAATGCATTTTTTGAAATGGTTTTTTATGTAATTAATTTTTTATAAATAAATAGTATACTGTTTCAAAAAAATTGGGAATAAAGCTCGATGACAAAAATGATTCTAAATTTGCCAGAAATTAATAAAAATATATGCTTTAAACCTTTACCCCGCTGCCAGATGTACTGTAGCAAAAATAAGAGAAAGATTTTAAGGCATTTCCTGCGTTATTTCATGGAAAACGGATGAAGAAATACCTTAAATACACTGATGGAACAAAAACTCCCAACACCAAGAAAAAACTATTGTACAATGATGAAATTTTAGGAATACATTTGTCTAGGTAACATATTTAATTCATTAAAGTTTCAAGATCACAGGTAGAGCCATTGGCGAGAAGAGCCATTTCAAATGTGAAATGTTGGTACATTAGTAACCGGTGTAACCGCCAGAATTTTGAATGCAAGCATGCAAACGTGCATGCATTGTGTCATACAGGTGTCGGATATCAGTTTGTGGGATGGAATTCCATGCCTGTTGCACTTGGGCGGTCAATGCAGGGCGGTTAATGCTGGTTGTGGATGACGCTGGAGTTGTCGTCCAATGATGTCCCATACCTGCTCGATGGGAGAAATATCTGGTGATCTAGCAGGCCAAGGCAGCATGTCGACACTCTGTAGAGTATTTTGGGTTACAACAGCGGTATGAGGGCGAGCGTTATCATGTAGGAAAACACCCCCTTGAATGCTGTTCATGAATGGCAGCACAACAGGTTGTATCACTAGACTGACGTACAAATTTGCAGTCAGGGTGCGTGGGATAACCACGAGATTGCTCCTGCTTTCATACGGAATTGCTTCCCAAACCATAACTCCAGGAGTAGGCCCTGCGTGTCTAGGCCGCAGACAGGTCACTAGCAGGCGTTCACCTGGCCTCCTTCTAACCAACAAACGGCTATCACTGCGACCAAGGCAGAATCGGCTTTCATCAGAAAACACAACAGATCTCCACTCTGTTCTCCAATAAGCTCTAGCTTGACACCACTCACGTCGCAAACGGCAGTGGTTTGGAGTCAGTGGAATGCACTGTACAGGGCGTCTGGCTCGGGGCTGTCCTTGAAGTAACCGATTTGTAACAGTTTGTTGTGTCACTGTGGTGCCAACTCCAGCTCGAATTTCAGCTGCAGAGGCAGAACGATTAGCCACAGCCATACGCCGAATACGACGGTCTTCCTCCTCAGTAGTACCACGTGACCACCCAGAACCTGGTCTTCTTGAGGCAGTATCTTCTCTTGACCACTGCCGCCAATACTCATGCACAGTGGATACATTCCTGCCAAGTCTTTCAGCACTATCGCGGAAAGAAAACCCACCTTCTCGTAGCCCTACAACACGATCTCGTTCAAACTCAGTGAGCTGTTGATAATGGCTTCTTCGTCTTTTCAGAGGCATACTTGACTAACATTAACCCACTACGTCAAATCTCAACTGTAAATAACGATCACGAACCTTACAGCGCTTATTTAAAGCAAACCTCATTTGCATGTTCATAGTGTCGCTACTAGCGCCACACTTACGCGCGTAGCTCGAAATTTGAATTGACGTCATCTTTCAGATGTATAAACACGCCTACCAAATTTCGTTTATCTAGCACAGCTCCTTCCTAGTGTTGGGATTTTTTTTCCATCAGTGTATCTTAAAATATTCAAAATGTATAGTAATACTAGTAAAGAAATAAGCTCAAGAAATAGTAACACTATCATTGTTGGCTAAAAGTGAGAAAAACTAGAGTTATGTATAGTCAAAACTTTCTATACACAATACCATAACATCACATATGTGTGATGGTCAATTAACATACATGCGGTTGATAAAGAATTTAAAAAAAAATTACCACATCCTTAGTTGAGAATTGTCATTTAGTAAAATATTTCGTAGTAAACTATTTCTATTCGCAGATTTTATTATTCATTTATTATGTATATTAAGTATTTCTAAATTCTTTGGGTTTTAATTTATAATCAGACGGGCACATTTATCACAGGAACGCAAAATTGTTTATTACATATAACTGGCATTACAGAAAATTCATATGCATTTTTTCTTTTCCGGAGCATATGGAGCTTTCATATGCTATGCAAATTCATATGCAGAATCACCATGATACAAAAAAAATTTGCTAATCGTGCCTATTGTTGTTCATTACGATTGATCGATAATTGCAACTTTAATTTAATAACGTAGGGAAGGAAAACTTTAAAAATTGCACATCCATATCATCTCAAAGAAATAGAGCCAATCTGAAAAAAAAATTTGTTCACCCTTATGTGCGTGATCCCAAGCCTTTCGAAAAACGCCGTCTTTCAGTAACTGAGAAATGTTTTTAAACGTTGACGACTTACGTTTTATATGTGTGCCATGGAACTGTATGAAAAAGAACAATTGTAAGTTTAGTTTAGTTATATTAACGTCCCGTTGTAAAGGAACATAGCTTGGTATGACCAAGTGGCATTAGACAACAACTATAACAACAACAGCAGTATCGACAGGATTTGCTGTGGTCGACAGTTGAATAAATATTGCTCGACATAACACGAACCGATCAGTCAAACTATCATTCCTTTAGGGGTAGTCAATAAACGTTTTTCTCCCCATCTTGCACACTCTCAAACAGTTGGAATGAAACTGTCCATCTTTGACTTCCTATTCTTCAGGATTAGGAGATGACCCGGTACCATCAGTACTGTACTTGAATCATTTTTGACCATCTTCAGGTCCTTCCTTAACTCTGAGATCTCCACGCATTCCATTCAATAGTGGTTATAAGTTCATTAGTTAGAAGTTACCCGCAATTAAATATTAATTGCAGAACTGCGAAAAAATAGGGGGACCTGTTTCCTTTTCTTCATACATAATCACTTAATTAAAGAAAGAAAAATCGCCGCAGCGTCTGATGATATGTTATTCGGTTTAATCGGAGAGGTATGAGACACTTTTTGATTGGGCAAACATGAGAATTGACAGAATATAGAATTATTATTTTTATTATTTTACTGATATTGTACTCTCCTAATCTTAGATGGAGTAGATCTTTCTTATGTTCACCTTTTTGATCAGTTTTTTTAAGAAAATTTTTCATACTGAAAAATAGATAAAGATATTGAATACAGTAAAAGCTCTTTATTCGAGGAGTACATGTTCCATAAATATGACACGAATACAGAAACCGTGAATACAGAAGGGTTATTTATATGGGAGGATAAGGGATATTTTCCTAGGTGACAAAATAAAAAATCTATGTATAAAAAATCATTTTAATTGAAGGTTTTGAACATTTTGATTAGTTATCTTAAGGCTTTGGCAATGGCTTGAAGAATTTTGTCATTTTCTTTCGCTTGGCAGTTTTTAAAAGCTATTTCCATGCAGACGGATACGCAGCAGTCCCATGAGCAATTTGCCTCTTAAAAATAAGACTTCGTTCCATAGACGTTCATAAAAAAATCGCAAAGCTCATTTGCCATTCTTAAACCTTCACTCAGATTTTTCAAATGAAATGCCACGTTTCCAGTGCTTGTGGAAGCCTTCTTCACTGGGCTGTGAATAGAACACTTCCTCGTAGTCAGTTTCAGTCAGATCTTCATCTTGCGATTCAAGTCAATCCTGAATGTCACTTGATTCTATCTGTTCGAACCCATCTAGTCCTATTCCATTCGCGATTTCGGCTATGTTTGCATTGAACAACATACTTTAGACAATGTTGTAATAAGATCTATTTTACTTTTTTCATGAGTCCATTGGACGTCATTTGCAAAGGATATTGGGTTGGAATCCTTTTATGATTATGTTTGTACTTATTAGATCCGCGAATAAAGACATATTTAGCCTCAAATAGAGGAATTGGGTCGCATTTTTTTAATCTACGAAGAGTGAAAACATGAATAAAGGAAGCGCGAAGAAGGAGCTTTTACTGTACTTTCTGTTTGGCGTTTTATGGCCAGAAACTGCTTTTGTGCCATAAATATAACACCATTCCTTTATTGGGGATAAAAGAGAAAAGATTTTAAAAAAGCCTACATTGACAAAAAAATTGTATCATATATGGAATGAAATTAATTTGTCCTGTTAAATATTTGATATATAGTGTTTTTTTTTCATTTATTAATCTGTACGTCAATTATCTTTTCCTAGATCATTCTCAATAATTTATCATTTTATAAGAAGATAAATTTTTCAACAAAGTTTCACATCTACTTTAGTTTTTTTAAATGCATATGCCAAATTTTATTTTATTTACAGGAAAATTGCGATAAAAAAATATATTTTCTATTCTCTTTTTATGATATTTAACCCTTTATTTTTTAGAAAGACTTTTAATAATGCATTTTTCTAAGATAAAGAAGCCCTTTATAAACTTCTGACTCCTTTTTTAATGGATATAACACTGCATCAATAAATGGATCATGAATATTTATGAAAAATATATCTATGGAGAAAAAAATATTTCGCCTTAATTAGCTTTAATTAAAATGATGAATAAGTTCAACGTAAAAAACATAATGGAGCTGTGTGTCTTAGATTCTGAAAAATTGTAACATTTATCTTTTTTTTCCTTGATAAAAAACTATACGCTCGGAAATAACTTATCCTGTGAAACATTTCCTTCCAGAATTGTATTCAATTATTATATTTTGACATCTTATAATTTATCTTCTATTAAACCTAAAGTTATTTTTCTAGCCATTAAGTTTCAACAAAACCACGGTAATTCCATACAAACCTATTTATCTGAATAGTTTGATTATTTTTCATAAATAAACAGAATCGTCTTTGTTTTCCTTTAGCAAAATATATATTTCCATTAATATACATAATATAGAAAATTATTTCTCTTTTCAATATTAATGGAAATAAATATTTCCATTCATATTAAAAAGAGAAATAATTTTCTAAATTTTTCTCTACAATTTTGTCAATAAAGTAAACAAATAAGCTTTTTAAATAGGTTTTGATATATGCTTTAATGCTTCAAAAGTTCATGTATTGTACATGAAACGTTTTGCAGACATATAACGTTTGCCTCATTGAAAAATATATACGTTATTCAACCAAATTTTGCTTTATTGTATTTGTTTAATAGAAATCCTTTATGAAAAGTGAGAAATTTTATTTGATTTTAGTATTTTAAATTTTAACCCTAGAACAGATGTTGTAGGAAAAAGAAAATGCTTCAAATTTATTTTATTATACTCTAAATCAGAGGTGTCCAAACTTTTCGCGGCACGGGCCGGATCGAAATTAGATCCATGTTATACGGGCCACATGTATATACAAATTGAAAAATATCATTATGAGTAAAGTAGCATTAAATACTATTAATTAATACTATTTTATTGTAACTTGAAAATACAAAATATTAAACAAACAAAGTATAATTATATAATTATTTTATATAAATTGAAATATTTTCATGCAATTTCTAATGCGAATGATGAAACTGTTTTTTTGTTGTTGTTGAAGAATGTCTTTATAGATGGGATCAAAATTTGTTACACCAATCATAAGCAATGATTGCAAATGATCATCAGATAAATTTGCTCTATATTTTGATTTGAGATACTTCATTCGAGAAAAAGTTTGTTCGCACACGTAAGTAGTCTCAAACATTGAAATGAATTTACGAGCAAATTTCTTCAAACTTGGAAACTCTTTTGCATCCAAATATTTATAAAAATCTATTAAGTTTTCTTCCTTGTATTTGTCCTTGATTTGTTCGTTTGCTTAAAGATCAATAATTTCTATTTGAAGCTGGCTTGAAATTTCAGCAACGTTGCAATCAAATGGATTTTGGAACAGCCGAATTTCTTTTGAATTCATGTCCAAATCAGAAAATCGCTTTTGAATTTTTTCTTTTAAATAGGCGATGATCTTTACTGCAAATGCAATTGGAAATTGTTCTTCAGCTTTTTTATTAAATTCGTCGCAGCACGGAAAATGCGTAAAATTACATTCAGTCACTTGACTTTCGAATAATTGTAGTTTTGTACGCTACTGTGCGCGTGCAATAATTCCATGAAAACGTTATCGAAATCAAAACGATATTTGTTTATTTATACTTAAGTGCTTCTTTAAGCGAACTACTCAAAATTGCTGATGCTTTATTTACAACAAAACAATAAGACTCTGCTTATCGTCAAAATTCACATGTGTATAAAATATCTTTTATGTTTGAGTTACCGAAATATATTTTTTTTAATGGTCTTATAACTTAACAGCGCGATAGACATTTGTGTTTGGTCAAGTACAATAA
>JAPMOQ010045039.1:0-18276 GCA_026543055.1 Argiope trifasciata
TATACAATCACTTAAGAATCCGACATTTCATACGCACCAACCTAATAGTAAGCCTTTAGTGCAAAAGAGTGGCTACAGAAGCTGACTATGGTATCAAATTTTTATTGTATTATTGTAATTATTGTAGTGAAATAAAATACAATAAACCAGTAAAATTTAATCTTTGGGTGGGTAAACATGTTTTGGCCGTTTTCGTGAACGCATGGATGAACTTTATGAAATTTTAACTTTGATTCATTTCATCATGGGAGACGTATTAGGGACAAGGAAGAAGCAAATAGATACATCAGTCTGCATTGAGACACAAGTGTATAAAAGCAAAAGAGACCGAAAATTTTTCCTTCTGTGTTTTAGGATGAAATTTTGTCTGGGATTTTTTTGAACATTTGTATTAGTAGGAAAAGGAAATTTAAGTATCTTTAAAAAAATGTCGTAAAAATTAGAAATTTTTATCCCTTTACTTGGAACTTGAGGAAATGCTGAAGAGAGCAGTTTTCTAGAGAATGTGTTAAAAGTAATTAAATAAGAAGGGAAATTGAATCAGGAAATAAGAAAATATTCATATGTGTTAAATTGAAATAAATGTTAGTAAATTAACGATTTCAATTAGATTTTAAAGCATCATATATATATATATATATACATATATATATATATATATTCTTTTATTCCATACCGAGATATATGATATAAAGTGAAGAGTAAATAAGTGTTCTCTTTCTTTTTTTCCTCTTCTTTAATTTATATATATACCAGTAGTAACGACCAAGAAAAAAATTAACTATAAACTTAAGTCTAGTCTGCACCCGATATGTCGTAGGTATGTTATGCAACATCAAACAAACATAAATACATATACCGAAATTATTAAAAAATTGGAACAAAACAATCTTCATAGTAATCATTTATAAATATTTAGATTGTTAAAAAGGTAAAAATGATATATTCGTAGACAAAACAATCCACTGAAAATATAAATAGAAAATCTATTTGAAAATATACAAATAAGTCATTGTACCCATTGTTCCACACTTGTTTATCAACTCTGCATGATTTGATATAATGATAATTTACACTCCTCATGAGATTTTAAAGAGATGGTTACTTCCCTCAATAGAAGTGTTCCATCCCTAAGTTCATTACTTGTCTGATATTTGCTAACCGAACGCTTCTTCCGCCTTCATTTTTCTTATCTCGCAACAAAAGAAGAATTTTGGCATTTAATGTGATCCGGCCAAGGTTGTATTTCTTTTTTGGGGGGCATAATGAGTCTTGAAAAACTGTTTGAAGTCAGATATGAATGTATCACATACGCATATCACCAATCTTACTATTAGCACATGCGTAATTTTCGTGCATGCTCGGAATAATTAAAATCGCAATTATAAAGCTCTCTTTTTTATTTTGATATGACTTTAATGTACTAAAATCTTCCTCAATAAATGCTGCACAAAATGGTACAAATATCTTCAATATCCATTAACTATTTCTTGAGATTTTGTGGCTCAAATAAAGACAAGCTTTCAGAAGACTTCATTTTATACTATGTATAGATATAATTGAAAAATAAAACGTCGCTTTTATTTTTTCAGACTTTGTTATCCAGTTAAATTTGAATCAAGGAATACAAGCTGAAAGCATCAATACCTAATGCTCCAATCTCGTCGTAATTTTGTATTATCATAACTTTCCAATCTGCATAATACTAATTTCTCTGACATCAACAAGTGGTGAAAATAGTCGATGAAAGTAACAATCCGTATGGAGCTGTCATCCATTTAGACTGAAACCAATTTAACTCGGTTGTCGAATTCCAATAAAATAAACTAATCTCATATGTTTAGCATACAATAACTTTAAAACGGGATTTAAATAATCAAATACGATAAAGAATTTCACCAACAAAGAAAGCTCTTCATACTCTCAGACGGGAAATAGCATTAACTCTTTTCTTCATTCTATGTCGCCTCTACTTCATACAACACATTTAATTTAGCTATTTTTGAGAATAGCGAAAGTCTCGATTCCAAAATCCTATTCAGATGCTAATGCCACTGATTTCAAAGCCAGTGCTTCAAAGAATACTTGTCGGATTTTATGACCTAATCAGGTAATCTCTCGCTTTGGCATTTTCCCGGAATCTTATATGTCACAAAATCTTTCCATGATATTTTTTCACCTTTAGAGATTTTTTAAAAAAATTGTATGATAGTAAGACTCCAATAGAATTCCAGGCTTTTATGTGGGATCGAATTCATGAAATGTTGGAAAGAATTTGGCAAATATTCGAGAAAAACTCCAAGTATCTGTTCGTGAGATGATTTAGGACTTCTTGGGTTATTTTTTTGTACTAAGCATTTGAAAGGAGTTGTATAATGCTATCTATTTTTATGATAAGTAAATTTGCAAAAAATAAAAAAATTATTTCTTTAATGGTCATTTCCAATGAATCATTCATTATCTATTTTTTTACTTACAAATGTAACGTGAAAGGTATTTAGTAAATTAAATGACAAAATCATATGTAGAAGATTCTGATGGCATTCAGCAAAGAAAAACAATCCAATATACAATAAAAATATTTTTTCATACTTGAATAAGCTGTTTGAAAAAAAAAGAGAGAATTTGTAATATATTATGTAATAAAATTTAACAAAATAGATTTACCAAAGTGCTACAACGTTTTATTCTATATTGTTATTGATAAAGAATTATTCAAATTAAGGAAGGTGATGATTTCAGAAGCTATAAAATCTCATCTCAATTGGTAAAAAGGTGTCTTTTACAAATTCTCTTTCAAGGTTAATTGTTAACATCATTGTTTGCCCAGCTCTAGTGGTTTTCGGGCAACAGGTACCGCTCTAAGGCTATTTAATGTTTTTTGCTATGGCAAACAATTTTCAATTTAAAAAAGTTGGTGTTGACATTTTAAAGTCTGAAATTTTGTTACTTTAATCATAACTATTAGAGGTTAACTGTTGTTTCTCATGTGATTCTGGAACACATATCTCAAAATACCTTGAACCACAATTTTATTTTCTTCCTGTGAACGGTATGATAATTACGGCCTCATATATCGAGATAGTTTTTTTAATAATAGCCTGGATTTGATATGGACAAAAAGGAAATTGATTATAAAAACCGAATGTGTCCATTTATTTCCAAAAAGAAAAGAAACATAAGGCCATGGATTTCACACTTTCGACTGTATACACTGAAGTGACAAAATTCATGGGATAGCAATATGCAAATATACAGATGGCAGTAGTATCACAGCGAAAAAATATAGATGCGCAGTTCGTTTTCCAGAGCTTTCATTTGTGTTCAAGTTATTCATGTGAACAGGTTTTTCGTGATTTATGGCTTCACGACGAGAATTAACAGACTTTGAACGTGGAGTGTTATTTGCAGCTAGACGCATGGGTCATTCCATTGCGGATATCGTTTGTGAATTCAACACTCCGAGATCCACAGTATCAAGAGTGTGCCGAGAGTATGAAATTTCAGGCATCCCATCCCATCATGGACAGCGCAGTGGGCGATCACCTGCACTTAACGACCGAGACCGCCGACGCCTGTGTAGAATGGTCAATGTTAATAGACACGCAACACTTGGTCAAATAACTGCAGGAATCAATGTGGGACGTACGAGGGACGTGTCCGATAGGACTGTGCGGCGAAATTTGTCTTCCTTGGGCTATGACAGCAGAAGACCGACTCCAGTGCCTTTACTGACAGCACGACATCGCCTGCAGCGACTCTCCTGGGCTCGTGAGCATATCGACTGGTCCCTAGACCAGTGGAAAACCATGGCGTGGTCAGATGAGTCACGATTTTAGTTGTTACGAGCTGATGGTAGAGTTCGAGTGTGGCGCAGACCCCACGAAGCCATGGACCCAAACTGTCAGCAAGACACTGTTCAAGCTGGTGGTGGCTGCATAATGGTGTGGGCTGTTTTTACATGGCATGGACTTGGTCCTCTGGTGCAACTGAACCGATCATTGACTGGAAATGGTTATGTTCAGCTGCTTGCAGGTCACTTGCAGCCATTTATGGACTTCACGTACCCACACAACGATGGGATTTTTATGGATGACAATGCGCCATGTCACCGGGCCAGAACTGTTCGCGATTGGTTTGAAGAACATTCCGGACAATTTCCAGCGCAGGATCTGGCCACCTAGATCACCCGATATGAATCCCATCGAGCATTTATGGGACATCATCGAAAGGTCCGTTCGTGCCCAAACTCCTACACCATCCACACTTTCACAATTATTGACGTTTATACAGACACAATGGCTCAATATTCCTGCAGAGAACTTCCAACGACTTGTGGACTCTATGACACGTCGAGTTGTTGCACTTCGCCGGGCAAAAGGAGGACCGACACGATATTAACAGTCCTCCCATGACTTTTGTCACTTCAGTGTATATATGCAATAAAATAACCATAGTCTAGAAAAATAAACAAACGCATTGTCTAAGACAGATGTAGTTTTACCGTTGATGCAAAAAGATATCTGAATTCTGGTACATTTTCGCCTAAAAAATGATGTTCACTTTCAACTTACCATTAACTAATTCGCTTTTAAAACCAAGAACCATTTTCCTAGAACCAATCACATTTTAAAAATCTCATATATTCCTCATGAGAAAATTCTTCAATTTTCAAAGGCTAAAGTATAGAAAGATACAATTCCATTTTTGAAGTGTTTTTTGTTTAGCTAAAAGTAATCTATAGAGGCGTAGCATATGGCTTAGTTCTTCATTCGGCTTTCAATTTTGTCTTATAATCATATATATAAATGCCGTCAAAACAAAACAAATACTATGCTAAAAACTTTTAATAAAGTAAAATATCTTCAAAATGTAAAAGTTATTTATATAAATAATTTACAAATTGGTGAATCAAATATATCAAAGTTCCAAAACTAAAATAAATGAATGCATTAATTATCATCAGAATTAATACAATAAATAGTCTGCGATACGAATTGATTAATAATCTATCTTGCTGAAACTTAGATGGTCATATAATTTGTGCGAAGAAAAAGTAATTCTTCACTCCTGTGAAATCTTACTACCCACGTAAAAATTCGTCTCTCATTAAATCTGTAATTACTAAGCTGAGACTATCCAGTGGATCGGAGCGCTCTGAATTGCTAAATGACATATTTACTGAAATTTCTGACTATATCTGCCGTTTGTATCGTTAGATCCAGCCAAACGACTAAGCAATTCGAACATTATCAATAACTGGTAAAGTCAGTGATGAAACTTTTCCGTACGTGTAAACTTAATACCAAAAATAACGTACAAAATATATAAAATGCGTAAAAAATTAGTGAGACAGCTTTGATTTGATTACCAAATGTTAAGCATCTGTATAAATAAAAATGAATGTTTGTTTGTATATATCTTTTGCGTTGCCGCACATCTCATCTGACTGCGATAAAACTTTGAATACTTATTACTTGCACTTATTTGTTTCTGCTGAAGATGGAAAAACAACAACAACAAAATATTGCCAACTCTAAAGCCTGGAATAATAAAGTTTAAAAAAGTAGATTTAATATTATTTTCATTTTTCCTTTATATATCACTCAATTTCAATGAATGTATTCATTTCAGATACGAAAATAAATATTATTCTTTTCTATCATTCCTAATTAAATAAGAGAGTTATTTTAAATTTCAAACGATATTTCAAAATTATTTCTTCTTCGGCGGCAACACGCCGGGTACCAGCTAGTTTTAAATAATTCTAGACACATGCAAATTTACAAAACTTATGGTGGTACTTTTTAGTTATTAAAAAGATGCAAATCTGTTGCATTCTGTTTAAAACTTTTTTACTTTAACAGCTCTCGTTTAACTTAAAAAACCAATGTATTTGTTTTCGGTTTATAAAAGTTTTTAAGTTTTTAAGATTTTGTGTGTTTTGGAAAACCAAAGTATTTGTCTTCCTTTTGTTCAACCCTAATTGTGAGCTACCGTGACAAAATTAACTCCAAAAAATTTTTCTAATTTTTTTCTGAGATGTTAACGATAAGAATTTGCAATCTATTGCACTCTTTCTGAATTTTTTTTATTTTAACAGTTTTCGTTTGACTTGGAAAAAACAGTGTATTTGCCTTCGTTTTATATTATTCTAGATGTGAGCTACCCTGACAAAAATAACACCAGATAATGTTTCTGATTGTTTCCTGAGATGTTGACGATAAGAATTTGGAATCTGTTGCACTCTTTCTGTAATTTTTTTTACTTTAACAATTTTCGTTTGACCTGAAGGACCAATGTATTTGCTTTTTTTTTGTATTACTCTAGTTGGAGCTATCGTGACTTAAATAAATCAAAAGTATTTCTAGTTGTGTCCTGAGATGTTGATGATAAGAATTTAGAAAGTTTCTAGGTTATTTTCATATTTTGTGTCTCACGAAATGGGTGTGGCGGCTGCAAATAAATTTACATCAACCTACCTTTGCTCAGATGATTTACTACAAAAACAGCAACACATATTTTTCTGATTAACTATATTCTAATGAACTAAAAAGCATTGAAAAGTCCTTAAAATTAGCTATTTGATAAATAGTCAGTTTTTAATTCGGTGTCTCTGGAGTTTATTTTTAACTATCTACTCTTAAATTGATGATAAATTATGCCGTGAGAAAAAGAGAATCGTGCGTGAAGTGCAAGGCATAAGTATTAAGTTGGAAATGAGAAAATAATGAAAAAAAGATGAAAAACTGAAATCTGGATTAAAATATATCAATTTAAAAAAGTTTTAAAAAAATTATTTCCATTATTGTTCTAAAAGCTAAATATTTTTATTGTTATTATTTTAAACATTTTTTTAACTAGTTCCACAAATTTATTTTTAAGTAGTACCATTACTTAGGATCAGAAAATAGTTTAATTAATTATTAACTAACAATCATGTTCGCAAAATATTAAAATAGCGCATCTCTATCGATGTGAAAAAATGGCGCAAAATCTTAAATCTCTATCAAAAATGAGTAAAATTCAATAAAGAAATTTTTTGTTTTGCGACACAATGCAAAATTTTTAAAAATGAGTTTAAAAATCTATTATTTTATGCATGAAAGTTTTAATTTATTTTTTTATTCATTTTTTATACAATTGGGAAAATTACATTATCTCATCACAATTAGGTCGTGAACATCATCATAAGATTGAACATCAGAATTTAACAAAAGAATAACAAGAATTTTTCAAACGATAATTACAAGTAGTCTGTACCCAAATCTCTGTTGCAAATATGGTGCAACATAAAAAATAATTATAACTCACGGATATCAACTTATCTTGTTGAAAATCTTGATGTATTTATTAACATATTTTTTTCTTTGACTGCGGAATACCCATACTAAAGGTGGGAATAATTTAATAAAGACTACAGAAAAAAAAAAAGTTGCAATGAGAATTTTTTGTTGTTTACTTGACATTCCTCCCATCATTTCAAAAACTACTCCGATCATAAAAAAAAAAAAGCAAGATTGGTTTAACTATAAGTAAAACCACGCAATAAATTAGATTATTTTCCCCTTTACTGCCATTTCACACTTTTATACTAGACAATAAGCTGTTAGATCCAGCGATAATTATTCTAATAAAAAGTGCGGTATTTTTTTTTTTTGAATTAAATATTCCCAACAAAAACTAAGCAAATTAAAATTCGAAATATTCTCGCATAGATTTAATTTCTGAGAAGACAAAGCATTCTCTTCTATGGTTGGTTGGGTTTTGCGTTCAACGGTAATTATTCTCGTAAAAAGAGGAGTTTTAAAGAGAGAATATGCTCATCAAAAATTTAATAAATTAATATTCAAAACTTTTCTACGGACAGATTTAATTTCTGAGAAGACAATGCATTTTCTTCCACGGTTGGTTGGGTTTTCTTTATTAAGAACCATAATGCACTCGTCGAATAAACTTCTCTTTTTGTCCAGATAGTACCGGATATTTCCGGCTATTTTTTTTTTCTCTATAAATTATAGATATTGCAGAAAAAAAGAAAGAAATCTTGTTCCTGCTTTTACTTATTAAAACTGCAATAATATGCATAAACTTATATCATTATTTACAGCTACTAGAAAATATTTTACGGCTAGAATAAGAACTATATCTGCCCTAAAAAGTTGTTTACTAATTATAAAGATATATCAGAAATATAGAAATGAGTCATTTTTATTTATTTAATTTATTGGCAGATGTAAAGGATGAAAGTTATAGGGAGAGGGACTTTCCTAATGAATTAAACAGAATAAACAAATGTAAACGAAAAAATACGTAGATTCGTAAAAATCTAAAGCTCGAATTTTTTTCTTCTCTATACTTCGTATACTAAAAAGATAAAACGCAACAATGGGAAGAAAGGAGATTCTTTTTCTTTCGATTCTTTATTTTCTGCTGTAAACAAAATTTGAGATGCATAAAATAGGACCTCTTTCCTAGCTGTACAAAAGCGTGATCCAATTCAACAAAAAGAGAAAGAAATGGATTTGCTTTTCCTTTTAAAGGCAAATCGAGTGAGAAAATATGTTATTCAAATTTAGCTGGCGTAATCGATAAAAGTTAGTAGATTTCTCCTCCATAAAAATCAAAGTCATAAAATACCAGAAATCAAATTTTTGCTCATATTATTGATGATTTATGTTACTCTTTTTATTGAAGAATGGCTGATCAGATTCAGAGTACCAAGCATCGATCTTACATTTTATTTTCTTAAATCAGCAATGGAAATCCGATAATCGATTTACAATCAAAATGAGCTTTCATCCCTTGAACTTACTTGGTTTTACGAGATTTTCAAAATTACTGTCATTAGAAATGGCTAATATTGAATCAATATGATTAAAGTATACCTCGTTGTTAGCTTAAATTTCCGAAATGATAATTCAAATATAACATGAATGAAAATCAGAAATTTTTTTTTATCGAGTGTTGTGATATTATAGAAAATCTATGCAATAACAATTTTTTTCTTTCCTTGCTTGTATGGTGTCAAAAATAATTATTTGCCTTGTGCTACTTTGTAACAGATTCATTTTTAATTTACAAACGAAAATAGGAAATATATGAAACATGTACTTTTCGAAGCAGTGTCGTGGCAGAAGATAAAAAATACACTTTGAATTTTTAACTTCGTTTTATTGCATCCCAATAGGCATAATTTATGTCCAAGTTTACTTTGTTTAGTTATATTAACGTCCCGTTGTAAACCAACACTAGGGCTATAATTTATGTATAAGAGGTGAGGGCAAAAAACGTCCTCTCACAGCTCACCATGAATGCAGAATAGTATAAAAAGGAAGAGGAATAATTTCCCCAGAGCCCGTATACTATGATTTGATAGAGATTTCTTACAAGTGTCGAATTATGCACAGGAATCATAAAGATATTTTAAAAAGAATTCGCTTGACGGACAATTTTTTATCTCTTCACTTGGAGCGTGTGAGCCGCTGACTAAAGCATTTTTACAGAGCTTTTGTTGCATTAATTAAATAGAAAAAGTGGAATTATATCAGGAAATAAGAGAATATTTCAGAATAAAATTGATATGTGATAAATTGAGCTAAAAATTAGGAAATTAATTAAGTTTAAATTAAATTTTAAAATTTCATTACATATATATGTTTTTCATCCGCCCAGTTATAAATTCGTTTTTTTCCAATAAACTTTTCCTTCTCGGTGTATGGAAGATTTATATTTATTTTAAAATAATCAAGGAGCATTAAACTTCAGTAGAAATAACTTTAAGTCTTTACACAGAAGTAAAGCTTATGAATAAGACCAAACACTTTTTAGAAGAAAATTATTTTTTACATGCAACACAGTAGTATTATTTGTTATTGAAAGCCGCACTATTAACAGACAAACATATTATCTCTCAGAATCAGTCGAAGCAGCTGGAAATAACCACAAATTGCGAGAAATGCCCACCTGGACACTTAATCCTCACGTCCATCTATCTACAGGCCGCTCAAGTTTCCGTTGAGAAAATTTGTACAAAGCGAAGGATTAGGGACTGTGCAATTGGAAATAACTGTATAAAGGGCACTCATTATCGGAACATATTATGTTACTTCAAGCGTAACATATTATGTTACTCCAAGCGTAAACTTACATTTCTTATGAATTGTGAATCTGTTTGAAATATTATTTCATTGTTATCAATCAATTAAGTTAATTTATTTAAAATTAACTATATAAAATTATCTTTAATTAAAAGTTGCTTAAAAATATTTATCTTTTTTATAAATACGGTTTGCGTATTATTAGTTTTAATTAATTACTTTTCTTAAAGTTTTCAGTTTCCTTTTTAGTGCATATTATACCACCTAAAGCCACATTAGCACTCTGTAAGCCATATTCCATATTAAAAAGTACAGGTACCAAGTTTAGCAAAAAAATGTAAAATGGGACCATGAAACCATTTTTTTTAAATTTTAGTATTTTAATTTAATTTGGGGGGGGGCGGAACTCGGAATTACTTCCAAAAATGTTATTGTAGAAAACTTATTTTATATCGTTCCAAAATTTAAAAAAATATATCTTTATAAGAATGACAAATTAATAATAGTGTAAAGTTTTCCTACATGTAAACAATTTTTTTAAATAATATTTTTGCCTCATTTCTGACAATAAATAACATTGTTGCTCTGAACCATTTTCATTGTTTTGCCAAATAATTAATCATGTGATTTTATTCCATTTTTGAAAGCTTAAAACGAAGGATTCTATTTCATATCTGTGTTGTTTAAATGAATAAAAAATGTGATGATTGAAAAGTGATCACGGAAGTTTGAAAATATATAAAATGGTAATTACGTTTTTAATACAGCTGTGATGTCATGAGATTAAGCTCCCTTAATAATGTTCACACAATGAACAGAACATGAGTAATATTATTAAATAGAACGACTTTAATTAATGACAATTTTGCAGAGTTATTGAAATGATTGAGAGTTATTGAATTGAGTTGAGTCTAGCAGGTAATAAAAAATAAAAGAACGTTAAAAAGTTATATTTACTTTTACGTGGATCATGGGATTTTTTTATCGTTCTATATAAATATTAGTCCATATATAAATATTATTATTAAAAGTTCTGACTTTTTTTCTTTTTTACATCTTGTGTGAGCATGAGATTTTATGTCTATTATGAATTTAAATGTCAGAAGCATTAGTTATTAGATAAAAATTATAGATAATTTCTTCTTCCCTTTACGGCATTTCGAAAACAAAAATAATTGCTTTAGGTTGTTAAGTAACGAAAGAAAACTTTTCGGATTTTTAGATTAAGAATTTGTTTAAAAAACTATTTTAATTTAACTAACCATCAAAGTGATTTTTTTTCATTTAATAGAGGATTGATGTGAGTGAAAATAGAGCTTTTTGTTCAGAGTGATATTTTTGAAGTTAATTTGACCAAAAAGAGCATTATTTAACGAGTATGTATTTTCAAGGGGAAAATTAGCTATTTACTCTATTTACTTTTCAGTTATTTTCTGAGATCTTCTTTCTCTCAATGCAAGTTAGCTTATCAATCTGAAAATGTTATCGATATCAACCAGTGTAAAAAAAGAAAATAACAATAACACATAGAAATCCTTGTAGTAGCCTCTGCTGTTGATTCAACAGATCATTATTAGTCAGTAATCTAATTGTCCATATTTCAGTTATTGAACAAGATAATTTAATCCGTGGACTAATGTTTTATATCTAAATACCGTTCTGTTAATGTTTTAATGAAATTTAGATTTGTTTTTGTTTTTTTAGTGCTGCATGATTTCTCCAGTAATTTATTACTTGAATGTATAAATGCTCTGCACCAAAGTTTGTGATTAAGTCCCTTATTCACTTGTGCTCTAAGGCGTTTAGAATGAATGAATCTATTTGATTTTTAAATAGTGTTATAAAATACTTTGAATTTTCATAATATTATATTCAAATTCATTTAACAATGTAAAATAAGACAATGCAATAGATTCTTATTCATTTGAAATAAATAAAAGATAAGGAAATATATCTGATTATAAGAAGAAAAAAAAGGAGTACATATTTTTAGTTTTAAATATTTAATGTTAAACAGTATCTTTCGTTATAAACAACATTTTCAGCTTAAAAGTGGAGATGAAGTCAACAAGCTAAGTATCTAAATCTTTTTTAGTAAAAGAAGAAAAGCAACTTGAGTACAAGCTTTAAAAATAAAACTGTTAAGTCACTTAACTTAAGTCTATTACAGTAAGTCGCTTCTGAGAGGACATATTTTTTGCTTCTATTTAATCACACTTTTTCACTGAAAAGTAGACGTCAATGTTATTCCAACATATATTAAGTTTAACATTCTTAAATATTATTTAATCTCTCCATATAAGTTATTTTCACATTATTAACTTCATTTCACTTCTCTTTAAACTTGTACCTGCCATTTTGTTCAAGCTGAACCGTTTCAGCATTCTTCATTTCATGTCCATTAAAACTGGTCAAATCAGGAAAAAAAATTGCAGATTAAGAACAGCACTCAATGCCGCAGATGTCTAATCGATTTGTAGTCTCCATCAGCCCTCCTAGCTGTTTTATGCTTAATAAATTGTAAAATAAAACCCAAAGGCAGGGGTAACCCAGTTGGTCGGGCGTTGGATGCGCATTCCTTGGATTTCGTGTTGGAACCTCACCGCCGAAGAGCCTCGTGTGTGGTAGTGACTGGTGCACATATAAATATGTCGTGGTCACAAAGTCCTCCTTCTCGAGAGTAATACCACTGGAAATAGTAGTTTAGAGGTGATCGTTCTCTGAACCAGGTCTAAAATACGATCTGTGGACAAGTGAATGAAACGTATGAATGAAGTGCACCAAGTAAAAAGGGGTGTGACGCGTGAGTAGCTAAATCGAACTCTTGATCCTAGATGGTGCTACTGAAAAAATAAGAGACTCAAAAAATTCGGATTAAACTGCAATGGCTCTTTAGTCAGTGGGCTTGTCAATGACAAATCCATATAGAAACCACAACACCCCTTTTAATCAAAATTAAATTATTGACTGCATTTTTAAATTTTTTATAATTAATTCAGAATCAATTATTTTATCGCATGCATAAAATAATATATTAAAAAAGCGGCAAAACAACATTTTATGATACAGGTATATAAAATACTGCACATAATTAACAGAACATATTAAGAAAATATAGAAATTAAGAGAAAAATTAATAAACGTAAGAAAGGAAGAAAATGAAACATAGCAGCGTTTCTGGAAACAACGTAAATTTTGGAATGCCAGCGGTGAGGTCCATGTTGATGCATCCGGGTACTTACTGATAACCGATATCTGCACTAGTTTCCAACCTTCACCCAAATGCGTGACCTAATTACCGTACCAATTCAAGTTGCTGTCGTAAATTCGCCGAGATAGTTAAAATGGATCTTCAAACTTTTTAGATCTTATCCACGAGGAAACAAGACTCTACTCAATTCTAACCTTTTTTTATAATAGGTCACATTTTAGGATCTCCATTAACTTACAAATTACTGATAAATAAAGCTTCCCTCTCTTCAAAAGTGTAAATTTTGAAATTTCAACAACGAACGTTCAAAACCGAATTGTTTTAACTTGTGTCAGGATATAATAGAGAAAACATATTGCGTATCAACCGAAATTACATTTCTACTATGCAATCCATAACTATTACGTTTTTATAGTTTCAAAAAAGACATTTAACTGGAGTTAGAAACAACAGTAAGTGAAAGAATATAAACGCTTTTTTAAGAAAAAAATTAGATCTATATTCTATAAAATATTCGGAATTCGTATTTCGTATTCATAAATTAGTTCTGAATTCTTGAACAACATTTTCTTTTTGAATAAAGCATTTGGAATTTAATGAACCAAGTAAATGATAAATTATATTCAACATATTTTTATGAAATATGTTCAACTTCTTTTTGCAAAAAATTAATGATATATTTTCAAAGAATCTATTTAAAAGTCAAAAAACTTACATCAAAAATCACATTTTTAAGTTTAAGTGTACTTTCTTAATATTTATTGTTAAAAATATTGGAATACAATCAATATATTCAATGCTTTTTTTTTACTTTCTTTTTCATTTTTTATTTTCTCTAGTACTCGATATAAGTTAATAAACGATCTATTATCAAGTAAGTATCAATATGCACTTCTATGAATTTTTATAACAGTCTATTATTGCTGTATCAATCTTCAAGCTAAATCTGTTCTTTGCATTCTGTCTATGATTCCTCTGCTACTAACCAACATTCTTTTTTGTTGTAGTTGTTATTGTTCATGGCATTCTCCTCATTACTCTTGTATAGAAAACTTAAGTGCGTATATAGAATGCTGATGTTGTTGTATAAACAAGATATCTTGCATTGCTGACGATGTTGTTTGATCCACGTCGTTTATTTGTGAAGTTGCTCATTGGTTTTCCTTATTTCAGTTCGCAGCTTCAGGCATTTTCCTTTTTACTCTATGCATTTGCAACCCTTTTGAGTGCAATAAAAATTCATATGGTTTCAGTCGAACGAATAATAAGTTTCAGAGTTCTTTTTCAGTCTTTCTCGACACATCGCTTGTCTATTTAGAAAAGCTAAAATAAGTGACTTGTCATTTGTAATAATCGGGTATAATTCCATCTTAAATTTAGCATTTTGATACTTTAAAAATCAGTTAGATCAAATTGTCATTAGTTTATTATAAATGCTTATATTTATGTCTAGATGAATCGATTTCAACCGGGAATAATGAGTTTACTTTTCAGCAATGAGCTAGATTAATTTTTGTATGTGGTTGTTGTTACTTATGACATTTTACTACAAGTTCGCTGACAGATCTGCCAGCGATTTCAGCCTAGTGAGTGTCTTGTCTTTTCTCAGTAGCAACAAACTTGGACTCAGTACACGGCTTAGATACTTCATGCATTGCAGAAGCCATTTTTGCGAGGAGTTGGGGGCACATTCACACACCTCACAGATAAAACATAGTGGAAGAGCAACCATGCTTAACTGGGACGTCCAGATCATGGGGAAGGCGAGCTACCCTTATGCCAGGGCGCTGGAAAATTTTTGTATTTTTATTTTATCTTTAGCAAACATGCATAGTATATTTTTAATTTCTTTCTTATAGGGAGGAATTTTTCACTGCCTTTTTATAGTGACTCTTATTACAGACATTTAGTAATGGAACTCATTTTACTGTATATGTTTTTCAAAGTGATTATTAGAAAAAACATTTATATACATTATGTTAATTTAAAAATGTTTAATGGAGGTTTTTATTTTATCAGGTGAATGTCTCTTACTTTGACATCTATTTGAATTCAATGCTGTCAATTTTTTCAACTTGTTTTATTACTTTTTATCATTTACTAGCTGGTACCGCCGCACTGCTGCAGCAGAAGAAATAATTTGGGAAATATCATTAGAAAATTAAAATAACTTATATAACTTACTGCATGCACATTATAAACTATAAGAATGGTCAGGAATACTGGCTATTTTGTTAAAACCAAAGAAAGAGAAAATAAAGGGTAGATATTTGAAACAAATTTCACTTCCAGATAGCATACTAGTAATATAGATCTACTTCCTTCTGCTAGTTGTTCGCATACCGGATTGTGAACTTCTTTCAGTATATTGTTAGTGACCAAGTGGCTAGTTTTTTTTAAGTTTTGCTATCTCAAGGAGCTTTTCTACTAGATTAAATAGTATTAGGAAATTATTGAGGTTTTTTCTTTAGTTTGTGTGTGTAGGGGGGGGATCTCATATTAACTAATGTCATCGCTATAGCTCCTACTATTCCTCTAACCAAAATAATGAAGTAACCATACAGCAAAAAATGTCAACAGAATTCTTCAGATTAGTCTTTTTTTTATAAACTTCGTTTTTGTAGAGTTGGAAAAGTGTAAGCGATTTTTTTATTTTCTATCTAATTGATAAGGACTCTAAAATCGCATGCAATTACTGGTTCTTTGCGGCAATATTTAGTAAGGTTAAGTAGTATTTAATTTAGTTTAGATTTTAGAAATTTCAGAGCAACTAATACTCATTTTATGCGTAAATTTAGATAAAAATTGATTTCACAGAAGTGTTTCAATCTGGAATTATGTTTTGAAATATGTTATTATTCAATTTTATATTTATAAAACTGAATGTTGAAAGATTAAAAAGTAGAAATAATTTGAAAAGGGTCTTTCAAACACATTTTTATTAGTTCAGTAGAAAGATGGAAATAAAACTTCGTTGGAGTATAGCAATATTATATTTAAAAA
Organism: Argiope trifasciata; assembly: GCA_026543055.1. NCBI lineage: Eukaryota > Metazoa > Arthropoda > Arachnida > Araneae > Araneidae > Argiope > Argiope trifasciata. The sequence continues at coordinate 16,315 of JAPMOQ010045039.1, forward strand.
ATGAGACACAGTAAAAACACGGGGAAATATTCAGTGTATTTATTGCAAGTGAGATTCAGGATTACTTAGGTTATTTTTATGATAATCTCTAGATTTTACGAGTTCGTATCAACATCCAAACTTTTGATTAAAAAAAGATATTAAGTAAGAAATTAATAATATTAGAAAATGACTGGAATTTGTTTGAAATAAATAATACAATAAATATTATGAATCGAACAAATTATTCGCATTAGAATATTTAAAATTTTATATTGTTATACTCAATAACTATATATTTAATAATATTAAATATATAAATCAAAGTTTGAATCAGAAACATTTTACATAGAAAATTAAAATATCAATAGAAGATGAGTTTTTGTGAGGAAATTTTATCTTCTTAGAGCATAAATGTTTGTGATAGTGTTTTAAGTACAATGTTCGATTCCCGAATAAAATTTCGGTATTTTACTTTTATAAGTCACAATAAATATTATAAGAAATGAGTTCCCATACATTTATTTAAAGTTAAAACTTGTTATAAGTGAAAGAGAACAAAATTTCCTTTACATGTAGCATTTCTATAACAAACAGGCACATGAGAATCGTTTTGACCTCCATATTTTTGATTATAAAATGTATCGTGTAAGAAGATAAAAATTAAATTTTTTTCCTTAGAATATTACTAATGAGAACTTGAATATTAAATATTAATGTTATGTAAAAATTAGAATACCTATTACCAGATATCTAGAATATTAATTTAAATTTATTTTCTACACAGTGAAACTTAACATGATTGATTAAAATGTGGATGCAAAATGTAAGAAAGCAAGTCAATTTCGCAGAAGGGTTTTTGTTGTAAATTGCGTCTCAAAAGATTAGAATTTCAGTTCTGTGCAAGAGTCGATACTCTTTTTATGTGAGAAAGATTGACTAACCTCTTCTTCCGGCTTCAAAAAGAAAAACATCACCACAGCTATGTGATTGCTTAATGTGTTATATTAAGGTTTCTTCTTACTTTCATTGTTTCTCCAAATTGAATTGCTTTATTTGTGTTTTCTTAAGTTGAAATATTTTATTTGGGTTTCTTGATTCAAGTTTGAATTCTAAAATGCTTGGAGGTTTATAATGGGCTTTTAATTAACATCACAAATTCCATGTTTATAAAGAAGGAATTTCGTTATCGATTTTTCATTCACTTTATCATGTACAGGGAATCAGCAAATTCTGCACAGTTATTGTTTCCTGACAACAATAGAAAGTAACAATCCAAGAGCGCATAATATTGGTTAATATATTAATTTATGTATAAACTGATTTTATAAAGATGGCACCAACCAATAATTAATTCTAGAAATTAAAAAGTTTTAGTGGTTGTTTTATAAGTGTGGAAAAAAGGGTAGGACCTATTATTATTATTATTAATTAATTAATCACTATTCAAGCAAAATACAACGTAATCACCAAAAAGAAATTCATCAAAAGTTAAAATATAATTATAAACAGATATCGTTATGTTTCCAATTTACTTACAATATTTTTATCAGAATTTGATTCTTTTAAGATTTAGTTTTGGCATATGTATCTATGATTTAGATTAATTAATTGAAGAAATGAAGAAAATTACTACAGATACGAAGTAAAAAAACTATTCTTAGAATAGGAACATTATTAATGCGAATTAAATTGTTTGCTATTTTAATAAAATATTAACTATATAAATTATGTACAAATTAGAAAACATTTAAATATAATCTAGAATTATGTTTTTCTATAAATTATCTTCAAAATGACAGTGGCTGTTAGTCAAAACGAATTTAGCTGTTTCGAATTTCTAAATATGATTGTTAAATTGCGAAAGCTTAGCTGACTTGATTTAGTGGTTTTTGAGCGATGGTGATATGCTAGTGTGACTGCGTTATTATATTTAGTGTGTGTGTGTGTGTGTGTGTGTGTGTGTGTGTGTGTGTGTGTGTG
>JAPMOQ010045046.1:0-10164 GCA_026543055.1 Argiope trifasciata
TTCAAATGAATGCCAAAATTTTATTGATTATTTTGTTAAAAATTATTCTGGGAGAAAAGAATTATGGTCAACCTGTTTTAGACAATTTCCACATGGTAATACCAATATTAACAATTATTGTGAATCTTTTCACAATCAGTTAAAAACAATATATCTTGAGCGTAAATATAATAGGCGAATAAATGATCTTGTTTCAACTCTTTTGAGAATGGAAAGGGATCGATTTTTAAAATATTTTTGTAATGTTGTTAATAATATTCCTGTTAAAGAGAAACATGACAGAATGGATGGATAGTTGAGTTTTTTGGCACAAGAGCCAAACATGGCTATTCTGCGCCAAACGTACGGTTAGAATGAAAAAACCCATATCTATATGAAAAACTCTGCAAAATTAGAAGCTGGTTAAAAAATTGCAAGACAATGTCTCTTAAAATTTAACGACATTTAAAAATATATTAACAGTATGAAACATTAAACAAGATGATAAAAGCCAATTGCTTGTAAAAATTTAAAAAGATTTTTGTGAGTACGTTCTCCCACAAGCATTTGTAAATCCGCAGTTGAAAGATTAAAAAATCGCAAACGATGCTGAGTAAAATCAGGGCATTCAATTAAAATGTGAAAAACCGTTAAACTCGTGTGACATCTGGAGCACTGAGGAGCTCGATCTCCTAATAAAAGATGTCTGTGCGTTAAACGAGTGTGACCAATGCGGAGTCTAGTCAATTTGACGTCGAGTTCACGCACTGGAAGAGCAGTCCATAATGTAATGGTAGGTCTGATGGAATGTAATTTATTATTGCTTTGTTGATCCCACGATTCCTGCCATGCAGAATGAATATGACGTGCAAACGACTTTTTCAAATCGTAGAAGGGAACTTCACGCTCCATAAACAAAGACGCTGTTTTCGCAGCGTTGTCAGCCAGAACATTTCCTGTTATCCCAACATGACTGGGAACCCAACAGAATAAAATTTCGTAGTCCCTATTTTTTAAAATTCTTAAGAGAACCAGAATTTCCAGGGCAGTGGGATGAATTTTATGATGAAAATGAGAGAGTGTTTTCAAAGAGCTCATGCTATCAGTATAAATACAAAATTTGCGCTCGGAAGAGAGGGCAATTGTTTGTAGAGCAATGAGAATAGCCACCAATTCAGCAGAAAAGACTGAAATGGAAGTATGCAAACAATAGCTAATAGTTTGTGTATTTAAAATGATACCGCATCCAACATGACTGCTTGATTTGGATCCATCTGTGAAAATTGGTATATGAGTTAAATACTGAGAGCGATGAGAACTGAAAAGCTTTTGAAAAACCACAGGGGCCGTTGTTAGTTTCTCAAAAACATTAAAAGGATTTAAATAGGAGAATTGAGGGATGTCCCATGGAGGAAATGAGAATAAATCAAGTGTTTGAATACTCACATCACGGAGTTCTGTATCCTCCAGAAGTGATTTAACTCTCTCGCTGAATGGGAGGATATTGAAAGGTCGAGCCCTGTATAATCTTCGAAGATGAACAGGAAGAATCAAAGAGTGCAAAGGATGCTTCAGAATTGACAAAGCTCGTAGGTAGTACATTTTTTGACGTCGTAAATTTAATGGTAACTGATTACATACAACATAAAGACTCTCCACTGGTGAGGTCCGAAATGCTCCGGAACAAATTCTCAAGGCAGAGTGGTGTATGGTATCCAGTTTGCGCAAAACCGAACACCTTGCAGACCCATACACCATACATCCATAATCAACGCGTGATAAAATAGTGGCTTCGTAGATTCGGAGTAAAGATGTGCGATCCGCTCCCCATGACGTTCTTGAAAGTACCTTCAGAATATTCAATGTCTTTTCACACTTTTTCCGTAGACATAAGACATGCGGAAGGAAAGTGAGCTTTCGATCAAATATTACCCCTAAAATTTCATTCACTACTGGAATCGCAATATTTCGAATGTGGATTGTAGGATCCAAATGAAGACCCCGCTTTTTACAAAAGTGCACACATTTACTTTTTTCTGGAGAAATCGTGTGCCCGTTATCATCACACCAGTCCATTATCTTATTAACTGCAATTTGCAGTTGACGTTCAATTGAGCGCATATTGCAGCCTTGACAGGAGATCTGGAGATCATCGACATATAAAGTGCTTTGAACAGAAGTAGGTAAAACATTCAGGATTTGACTAAAATGAATAATAAAAAGTGTTACACTAAGGATGCTTCCCTGTGGAACCCCCTCAGCCTGAACAAATGGATCAGATAAAAAATTTCCAATACGGACACGAAATGACCGCAAAGATAAAAAGTTCCGTAAAAAAATAGGCAAATTTCCTTTAAAACCAAAATTTAAAAGAGTTGAAAGGATGCCAAATCGCCAAGTGCGATCGTAGGCTTTTTCTACGTCAAAAAAGATAGACACAAAATGATTTCGACGGACAAATGCGTTACGTATTTGAGTCTCGAGAAGAACGATATTATCATGTGTTGAACGCCCTCTGCGGAAACCACTCTGCAACTGTGGAAGACATGCTCTCTTCTCCAATTCGAAAAGAAACCTATCATTTACCATACGCTCCAATGTCTTGCACAAGCAATAGATAGGTCTGTAGTGCAGGGGATTAGATGCCTCTTTACCGGGTTTCAGGATTGGAATCACGATCGCTTCGTGCCATTGTGAAGGGAACTTCTGATCAGTCCAAATACGGTTAAATAGCAATAACAGATTGGAAAGGGAAGTAGGAGACAAATGACGAAGCATGTTATATGTGATTCCGTCTGGTCCGGGGCTGGTATCATGCGCTTTAGACAAAGCAGAAAGCAGTTCATACATTTTAAAAGCAGAATTGTATGGAAAGGAATTTCTGGTAGCAAATCGCAAACCCTTTCGTTCCGCGCGATTCTTTATAGCCATGAAAGTAGGCTTGTATGAATCAGCAGCAGAAACTTCTGCAAATGTTTTGCCTAGGGTATTGGCAACTTCTATGGGAAAGGAAATCATAACATTTCCTATTTTAAGTACAGAAAAGGAAAAGTTATAAATTCCATTTGCTGTCTTTTTACTCTCTTCCACAGCAATTTGCTGGAAGTAGAGGATGTAATTGAAGATATGAAGCTAACCCAAGATTCCCTTTGACTTCTCCGGCGGATACGACGGGCGTTGGCTCTGGCACGCTTAAAAGCGAGAAGGTTTTCTGTCGATGGGTACCGACGAAAAATGTTCCAACGTTTCTTTTGTTCCCTAAAACTGTCACGGCAAGCTTCATTCCACCACGGCCTACGAAATTTTCGTTTCCGTGGGGAGCATTTTGGGATAGTGTTATTTGCGGCATACATAATGATATCAATGACATTTTGCACTGCTTCCGTTATGTCGTGAGTGTTGACCATGTTCTCAGTGATTTCTGCAAGCTGCGTAAAAGCAGTCCAGTCTGCTCGCTGGAATAGAAAACGCGGTGGGCAAAGAGTGGCACCGCCTCTATCAGCATGAGAAACAATTAAAGGGAAATGATCGCTGTTATAGAGATCACTTCCAACTGTGAAATTCAACAATGGTAGCAGATCAGGAGAACATATGGCCAGATCAAGACTGTGGAAGGTCCTTGTGGGCTCGTGAAAGTATCTTTTTTCATTGTTATTTAGAAGACAGAGACAGTTGTTAGTAATGAACTGTTCGATCTGTCTTCCACGAGAATTTGTACTGTCTGAACCGCACAAAGTACTATGCCCGTTAAAGTCCCCGAGTATTAAAAATGGTGGAGGAAGCTGGTCAATGAGGTTGTTTAGTTGTTGTTGATTAATTGCGTCATGTGGTGGTAAATATATACAGCAAACTGTAACAAGTGTTCTATTGTGTATCTGAACGGCCACAGCTTGCAAGGTAGTGTGTAAATTAAGAGGTGTACTTGGAAAGTGATTAGAGGTTAAAATACAGACACCTCCAGAGTTGTTTGAATCTGTATCCTTGCGAACAATATTATAACCCCGAATTTTAAAGGAAATGTTCGGATGCAAGAACGTTTCCTGAATTGCCAGACAAGAAGGATGAAACTGATTAATTATGCACTTAACATCAACAGTTTTGGATCTTAGACCACGACAGTTCCAAGAAACGAAAGGACCCATCAAGTATTAGATTTGGAAAGTGTTTTTTGTACTAGAAATTTGATTTGGTGAAACCTCACAACTCATTGAGATTTCATCATCATCCTCTTATGGATGTAGAGATAGTAGTTCAGGATTTTTAGAATTAGAACTAAAAATGGTTGTCAGGTCTTTATGGACTACGCCTTGATTTGCTAGTCCCAATGCGACCGAATTTTGAGCATTCGACTGTTTAAATTTTGTTATTAATTGTGTGGGTGAAAGACCTCGTTTGAAGAGTCTCAATTTCAGTGAATTTTGCGATTTTGATTTCCGGTAATTGTTTTTATCAGGCGCATTGCCTGCCAATGTTTCCGTATCAGTATCAGATGACTTTTCACTGGAGTTTACTTGATTTTGAATACAATTTTTACAGGAGCAATTTTTGCAGAAAGATTTTCGAGCGACAGATGCATAACTTATACCAGGTTTTGGGGTTTGAGATAATATTTTTCTTTTTGCTTCGGGATAAGAAATATTTTCCTTAATCTTAACGGTTATAATTTCTTTTTCTACTTTCCAACGAGGATAGTGTCTTGAGAATAAGTATGGTTTCCATGGCAGTTTACGCACTTTTCTTCTGCTTGACACTGTTGGCTTTCATGGACTGTCTCTGCACAGCGGGCGCAAGTTGTTTGCCCGCGGCAGGCGGTTTAGCATGTCCGGAACGTTGCCATTCGTAGCACCGTAAGGGATTCGGAATGTACGGGCGCACTGCTAACTTCATATAACCCGCTTTAACCGTTTCTGGTAATGTTGGGTTTTGAAATGTTAGGATAAGATGTTTAGTGGGGAGGAGTTGTCCATTTCGCCTAATTGAAATACGGCGCACATGCGTCACTCCTTCGCCCTTTAAATCTTTTGTGATTTCTTCTATCGAAGTATTAAAAAGCTCACCGCAAGTTATAACGCCTTTCGAAGTATTCAAAGAGACGTGAGCAGCGACTTCAACGGGAATCATGGCTAATGCTTTTAATTTTATGATTTGCTTAGCTTGAACACGAGATGAAACCTCAGCAAGTAAGTCCCCAGAACGAAGCTTGCGAATTGAAGACAATTCTCCAACAATACTTTTGATGGCTTTTTCCACAAGGAAAGGTGAAACTGAATGAAATGTTTCATTCTGCTCACTAATTCGTTTTAAAATGAAAAAGTGGTCAAAGTATTTTTTTTTTGAAATTTGATTTGGAAATTTTTTGTTGAAACATTTTGTTGTCCACTGAAGGGAGCAGAGGATTTTTTGCCCATACGATATTGATGGGGATTCGGGCCCGACGGCACCACCCACCACGGAGTCCAACAAGGGAAGGCAGCCACCGGCTCTGGCTATTCCCAGCCTCGGCACTTTCCTCAGTGCTAGTCAGTACCTATACGCTCGCAGTTACCCCCGGGGACAGTGACCACCCTTAACGCCAAGCCCAAGGAGTAACCCCTTCGCTTGATCCCTAGCAAACCAACCATTCAAGTGGTTAGCAACCAGCCGATTGATACACCGGGGACCACAGTGCACCACCCGTCTAATGGGTCGCCACGCACGGCAAACACGTGGGGGTATTTGCTGTCCATGAGAAGCAGGAAGCAAACAGAGCGGCGACAGCCTCTCATGGAGAGCTCCCTCGCCTACCCTCGAGGGAAGGAAAGAAAAGGAGACAGTAGAAGGCTTAGTGGAGAGTAAACGTAAAGGGAGTAAAGATCCCTGGGTACCTCGGGATTGGGACACCCGTACTCACCTAAAGAAGGTGAGCCCCTGAGGGCATCCTTTTTAAGACATTCTCAGTTTTAAAGACTTTGGGAGGTACTGCAGGGCGTGATGCAGTAAAATTAATATTACCTAAATTTGAATTTGAAATGTTTTCGGGTGATCCTAAAGAATATTTAACATTTTGGAGCATTTTTTTCAAAACAAAAAAAAAACTTGACTCAGAGGAACTGATTGCTATAGACAAATTCCAGTATTTATACCAGTCTATGCTGCTAGATTAATATCCAGGTTCCCATAACCACTGATTGTTATTCGAAAGCCGTCCAACAGCTGAAATTAAGATTTGGCTGGGGATATATCCTAGTCGAAATATATTTCCGCGATATCCTTTCACTGGTCCTGAAAAATGTTACGACAGGAAACAATGCACCTGATTTAGCCACCCTCTACGATCTGCTAGAGACAACATTAAGAGCCCTGGAAAGCTTAGAACGCACAAAGGAATAATTTGTGGACTTTCTATAGCCATTGGTTGGGTCATGTTTCCAGAAAATATGTTGCGAGCATGGGAAAGAGGAAAGTTTCAGAAAATATTGATGACGCGACAAGTCAGAGATCCCTGGGAAAATTTGAGTGCTTTTCACACCATGAAGTCGAATCAAAAGAAATAATCAATTTAGCTTGTGGTGGATTCGGTAAAGATAAATTAAATGGTGCTATACGAAAAGATTGGCAGAAATCGGTACACAAAGTTGAACCTAATGCAACTTCTTTAATTTAAAGCAGATGTTGTTGTATGTGGTTCATTGGCGCAAGAGCCATGTTTGGCCAAACTGCGCCAATCAAAAGGTAAAAAATAAGATATATATATTTTTTTAAAAATTCATTTGTAAATGAATAGCACAGATGTTAGAAGATAAAAACTATGAAATGGATGTGTAAAAGTTTTTAGTATCTTCAAATTTAAATCTATGAGCCTTATTATTTTCATATAGTGACGTAAAAAACAAGAACTTAATTAAAAATGCTTAATGCCTACAAGGTTAAAAAGAAACTAAATGTACGTTGTTAAGTGAAGTGAGGTGAAGAGATTGTGCTTTGAAATGAAGTGAGTTCTCTTCTGTGTTTTGTTAGTTGGAATAATGTTGAGTGTTCGTGCGTGTGAGTTTTTAGTGAGTTATTTTTGAGTTTTATGAGTTTTACCACTGAGCTATCAACATCTGGTCCGTCGAGCCGGAGTAATTAAGTAAATTATGCGACTGAGATTCATTTGAGAAGAAATGTTTAGGAATTGCATAAAAGAAGACCTCAAGCAGGTCGCAGAGGAGTTCTGCGACAATGTGCCGTCAAATGCAAAGGTAAGCGAACTAAAAGAGCTTATTTTAAAATCCAAAGCATATGAAAATGATAAAGATTTTGTATTGGACTATGTTAATAGTATCGTGAGTGAAAGAAAGTCTCACGAAGAGACAAGTATGAGAACTCTTGAAATTGAGAAAATTAAAATGGAACGAATAAAACTCGAATTGGAATTGTCGAAAACCCACTCGAGCTGTAATAGCAGCAAAAGTTTAGATGAAACAGAGAGTGATAGGCACAGTTGCTCATTGGATGTTTTAATTAAAAGTATTAAAACCTTAACAATTAATGTTCCTAGGAAGCCAGAATCGTGGGGATTCTTTTTTTTCGTCTCTAGAAAGAGCCTTCGTTACGAAAAATGTGCCTGATAATCTAAAAGCAGAAATCCTTTTAAATTTACTGGGTGAGCGTGCATCTAATATTATTGTTTACATAAAGGATGACGAAATAAATAATTATGAGGTAGTGAAATCGATAGTTCTGAGAGAGTTTGAACCCACTGCCCAGGCTTGTTTGGAAAATTTCAGGAAGGCGCAGCGTATAAATGAATCACATGTGCAATTTGCCTCGCGGCTTTCTACAAATTTAAAGTACTATTTAAAATTAAGAAAAGTTACCGAGTTTGAAACTCTAAAGCAATTAATTGTTTCGGATAAGATATTCCAAACTTTGGATAAAGAAACAGCAGCGCATATAAGTATAAAACAAGGAGAGAGTTGGTTCGCGCCAACGGAGCTTGCAAAACAATGTGATTTGTTTTTTACTTCTCGTGGAAAACCTTTAAACGAAAGTAATTTTGTTAGAGGTTACAAAAATACTACTAAAGTATTTCTATCGGATTCAAAACCTGCAAAAGATGCATCTAAGGTATTCTTATCGGATGTTAGGACTGCAAATTGTGCATTTTGTAATGAAGCCCATTTTTTGGCTAACTGCCAGTCTTACTTAAAATTAAGTGTACAGGAAAGGGTAGAATTTGTAAAAAATAAGAAGTTATGCTTTTGTTGTTTGAACCCGCATCTAGTTTCAAATTGCAGATCAAAGATTAATTGCTTTTGCAGGCGGCGTCATCATAAGTCTTTGCATTTTCCAAAAATTAATACTGCTGAGAGCGAAAAAGAATCATTTTCATCGATAAGAAATAAAAACTCAAAGGGCGTGGCTTTAACGGTGGATTCTAACCAAACTGCTGATTCAGCAGCCTTGAACGCGAACGCGGAAGAATTCGTCTATAACGAGAAAATATTTATGAGTAGTTTTTCAAATAAAAAGAATACGGTGTTGCTTTCAACTGCAGTATGTTATTTAATGGATGAGGCAGGAAATAAATACAAAGTTAAATGTTTGCTGGATGTGGGAAGTGAATCAAATTTTTTATCTAGTGATTTAATTGAGCTTTTGCGTTTAAAACGAGAAAGAATTAATGTTCTAGTTTCAGGAATTAATGATATATCCTTGACAATAAAATTCAGAGTGAATGCATCTATTTGTAATGAGGATAACAGTTTTATCAAAAATTTAGATTTTCTTGTAGTCCCAAGAATTTCTACTGGTAAAACTCCTTCTAATGCTATTGACATTTCAGGACTAGATTTTTCTAACGTAAATTTGGCTGACAACAATTTTAATCTACCCGAGAAAGCTCAAATGTTACTTGGAGCCGAGATTTTTTATGAGCTGTTAAGACCAGGCCAAATTCGCATTAATAATTCTAATCTTATTCTTCAAAACACTGTTTTTGGTTTTGTAGTATCGGGAAAAATTCCTACAGAGGGAAAGAATAGGATTCATTGTGGACTTATAAGGGACGAAACTAATTTAGACAAAACACTTAGAAAATTTTGGGAAATCGAGAGTCTTGAGACTGAAAAGCCTCAAAATAAAGAAACATTAATTTGTGAAGAACATTTCGCAAAAACTTTCACACGAGATGAATCTGGTAGATACGTTGTTAAAATGCCTTTGAAAGAAGATCCAGTTACTTTGGGAAGTTCCAGACAGATTGCATCTAAAAAACTAAATTCCTTATGGAATCGATTAGCAAAAGAGCCCGAGTATTTAAAGTTATATTCGGATTTTTTGAGAGAATATCAGCAGTTGGGTCATATGATTGAAATCCATGAAAATGAGGAAGAAAAGGGATCATATTACATTCCCCACCTTGGAGTGTACAGAGGATTGGAGAAAAGTAAGTCAACACCCTTAAGAGTTGTATTCAATGCTTCTTCGTTAACCCCTGAGGGGAAATCTTTAAATTCTATACAATACAATGGGGGCGTCATTCAGGAGGATTTGTTTTCAATTATGTTACGATTTAGAAAACACAGTTTTGCCTTCACTGCCGATATAAAGAAAATGTATCGAGCAATTGCAATTCATCCTGATCAAAGAAAGCTACAGAGAATATTGTGGAAGGAAAGCCTTCATGAACCTATAAAAACTTTCGAGTTGACTACAGTAACATACGGAACAACCAGTGCGCCTTTCCTGGCAATGAGAACCCTGAGACAACTTGCGCTTGATGAGGGAAAGAGATATCCTGCAGCAGCAATAGTGTTAGAGAATGATTTTTATATGGACGATGTACTTTCTGGGTCTGATTGTATAGAATCTGCAAAAGCGCTCCAACGAGAGTTGATTGAGATATTGGGTAGAGGAGGGATGGTTTTGCATAAATGGTGCAGTAACAACGCAGAGCTTGCAGTAAATAGCGAATCATATCCATGCTCTTATGCAGAAGATTTTTTTTTTGGATTTTTTTTGGGGGGTTTTATTGGCACAAGAGCCATGATGTTGACTATGCTGCGCCAAACTATGTTTTTTTTTTCAGGATTCAAATGTAAAATTTTATATAAAAAAAGCGAAAACTTTTTTTTAAAGAAAAAGCTGAAGAATACTTAAATATGTGGATAAAAATCTATTGATTTCAAAAAGGCGAAAAATTGAGCATGTGGGGTCTTGCCA
>JAPMOQ010045055.1:0-11846 GCA_026543055.1 Argiope trifasciata
AAGTGTGCACCTCTTCGTCAGAATATTGTACCTGGACTTATATTTTCAGTTACAAAGTTTCAATAAATAAGTTGGATAATTATGTATGCCGTAACGGTGTTTAAATGGCATATTTCACTATCATATATTTATTCATATTAATTATCAGCACCTCAGTCTTTGTGAAAAACTGAACAGTCACGATGTTAAGCAACGCGAATTTCGCAATCATTGAAAAAACGCACTAGATGGACTAGATCCTTTAACTCGGCCAGTTAGAATGCAATGAGTAAAAGACTGCAAATAAAAGGACGAGAGAAAGAGAAGTGGAGGGGAGATTACTCTGAAGCTTCTTTCTCGTATGCTCAGAAGTAAAGATGGCATTCCCCTTCTCCCCGCATAAAATAGTGGTCCTTGGTGAAGGCCATAAACGTCATGTATACTCAGATTTTTAATTTTAGTGTGGCATCTAGGATCAGAGTTTCGGCTTCATAGATTAGTAAAGAAAATTCAGTATATTGTTTTGACGACTTTTTTCGACCTATTTAGAACAAAAATCAGAGGAAAAAAAACTAATATTTAATAATAAGAAATATAACCAATTTTATTCATCTGAGCCATCGTGTTTTTCTCAGATTTGCATGCATACGAAAGTACAGACGGAGAAATAGTCAATCTTTTCTCATATTAAATTCAAAATTTGAAACAGGTCTGTATTTTAAACCTGTGTACTGATTTTTATACTTCTAATTTTTTGATTTCTGAAATTATCATATGTTCTTTTCATCGCATAGACATATAGACAGACTGTGAATGGAATTTATTCAAACTTTTATGGGAACTAACAAATTTATTGCGAAGACTGCATACTATAGTTCCGTCGTTTAGTTCTAAGTTATCTAAGTGAGTTCTAGTTATCGTATTCATATATGAATAGATGTAGCGAGAGGCAAATACAATTACAGAACGTTTCCTTCGGAATCATAGAGATTGAAAAGTGTATATTAATATGTCAAGTTCAAATATTTGACTATTTCTAATTTCTTCTTTGTTTACTTTATATCAGAAAATTATATACACGAATGCTGTTTTCAAAATGCTGTTTTTTTTTTGTTTTTTTTCTAGCTGGCAGTTTTCAAAAATCCACTTTTACTTTCTCGTATACTTAGTATAGAGAAAGTATAGTAATCTTCGAAAAATTCAAATTGAGTTTTTTTTCCACGTTTTAAACCCCTATGAGTTAGAAAAACACATTTTTGAAAAATTCCGTCTGTCTATGACAAATATAACTCAAAAACCCTTTGATCTACATTGATAAAAATTCTTATGTGGTCTTTATGCCAAATTTGTATATTTCTATTAAATTTGAAACAAAATCCCTTCTGAGGAAGTCTGTTTGTCCGACTTTTCGAATATAATTAACCCCATAACTACGAAATGAAGAAAGTTAAATGAATAAAATTCGATACTCAGAATTAACAACTGTAATCTAAACGCGTAGGAAATGTTGAACCAAATCCAAAAAGGGATTGATCATTTTTTGGGAATATTAGCTGCCGAACTTCAGCGAGTTGGCAACACGTGTCTTCTTTAAGGTACGGTAGAAGAAGACAATAAACGCTTATCTATTTATTCAATTTCTATTATTAGTTCACACTCTCCTTATATTTATTTATCGATATTGTTCAAATTTTCAATCATTAATAAAATATTTGCTATTCATCCACTACAGTTCAAATACATTCTTTTAAAACTTATAGTGGATGACATTGGATACCAATACATTTTTTTTTTCAAATATTAAAGCATTCATTAAATTTAATTAATTTTTAATGCTTTAAATAGACATTTAGCAGTTTGTTATAAAAATTGAAATCCAACAGATTCAATCTGTAAAATGTCAGGATTTTTCACATGAAGGTGAGAACAATTCTTGAGAAAATCTATAATTTTTTGATAATTATTTAATAACAAATATCTAAAATAAAATTTTTCTTTGTTGACCCAAGTAAGAATTGAGTTAAAATTCTCTTATGTTACTTATTTTAGAGAAGCTTTCTGTCGTTTGTTTACCTTATTTGCAAATTATTCAGAAAAGGGACTTCAAAACTTTTCATTATTCATTCTTTACATAGATTTCTTGCAAAGCTAACTGGTTACAAAGTAATGCCTTCCTTGGTTCTGAAGAATATAGCTGTTGGGAATAAAATAACTTTGATTTTTAAATTTTCTCTTCAGAAGTGAAGTAGTATCCTCAATTATCCCTGAAAATTTTCATCCTGCCATAATTAGAAATAGGCTGTTAATTTAAAAACTTACATTTTTCATGCCTTTTAAACGAATTATTAATTGATAAAAAATAGTATGAAATTCAGAGGAACAATAGTTTTATGCACCAACCATTCATATTTATCATAATATGCCACATTAATCATCGATATTTTTGATAGACACTTATATTATCTGAATACTTATTTTCTCACTTGTAAAAATTGATCAAGACAGATGATTTGATATTGATTTAAGTCAAGTGTAAAAACACGCACACGAAAACTGGCTTCAACTGGGGGGGGGACATGATGCTGAAAGAGAAATTTGAAGTTGATGATTTTGATTAATTTCATTAAACTATGGGGATTATGAAAATAGTAATAGCAATATCTAAAATCATCTATATTTGATTTTCAACAAATGTATTTATTGAATGTGCACATATTAACGGACTATGTTGAATATATCTGAATCCATGGTTATCATTCGTTCCTCTGAGAAAACTGGTGGAGTTGATGGGAGTCAGCTGAATGTGACAGATTTGATGAACACCAACATAATTTTTTTTTTTTGATTTTTTAATGATATATTTTGATTGTCAAAATTTAAATAAAAGTTATATTACCAGATATGTGTCCAACTAGATATTTTTAAGTAATATGAATAACAAAAAAAAAATAATCATCGAATTTAAAATGAAATGTTGTACTTGAAATGGGAACTCTGTTTTCTATTAATAAATTGAACAAATACTTAAATAATAAATACTAAATATTACATATTTCCATTTCTATTCATAATATTCAACGGTTTCTTTATTAACAAGTAACATCAAAACATTAAATGCAATTCCTAGTTATGTCTACAAAGAAAAATCTCAGAGCTTGGCCACCTAATAGAAAATACTGGAAAAATTTAATTAATGAATTGGTATTTAGAAAAAAATATTGACTTCAAGGGCCATCCACTACAAGTTTAAAAAAATGTATTTGTACTTGATTTGACGAATAAAAATCTTTTTATTAACGATTTAAAATTTGAACAAGAGATATATATACATATAGGGAGAGTGTGAACTAATAGTAGGAATTGAAAAAGATTTTTTTTAAAAAAATTTCCGATGAAACTGAGAATAGAAGGGTAAAAAATATGCCTAAATAAAAATTTATTAACTAATTATTATAATATATATGCGATAAGTCAAGAAATAACATAGATTTTTAATAAAAAAATATAAGACGAAAAAAACAGTGTTGAGATAGTTGAGATAAGGTAATTAAATTCTGAAGCAAATTAGAAATGTTTTATTATTTTAAATATATTTTCTTTGAGTTATTCCATTACTGCACACAGAATTCAAAATGCATGTTCCCAATTACTCTATATTTTCTGAAATAGCTATGAGCTAGATAATTTTGAAGATTATTGCATCAAATACTGGTTTATTACTAATTTATTTTAACTTATTGCTTACTTATTTCTTTGAAAAGAAAATCATAATTTAAAAGGTTGTCCATGATTATGCATTGGCATGGATTACGGACTAATTTTCTTTTTCATAAAATGTTTTAAATAGAAGAAAGTATCAGCTTTTGCAAAATCCATTCGCAGTTACCTTAGTTTATTCTAATTAAACTCCTCGTTATAGACACCGCCAGGATTTTGTTCCCAAATTTTTGATGTGTTTAAATTTACATGTCCTGTTGTCACACGTTATATATTTGAACGCTTTTACGAATCACACGCTATTTCCAGCCTTTTATGAGTATAATGAAATAATGGTGATGATGATATTTATGAAAAAAAGTTAAACAAATTGGGAATTTTAAAACTACTTTACCCGTTTTTATTTCCTTTCATAACATACAAAGCGTGCAATATTTAGCATTTGCATGCTTCTGAAAGTACAGACCAACAGGCATTCAAACACTTATTTGACATGGCTCAAAATTTATTTTTGTCTAAAACTAACTTCCAGTTGAATTTAGTATTCTTACCGAATATATCGTGTCAGCCTTTGTAAATAGTTTGATGATTAATCAAAGGTATGCAATAATATTTAAAAATTGAATTTATATTTTAGACAGGTTTTTCCTAATGAAACAAAAAATTGACATAAAATTATATTTTAAGTACAAAATCACGTACCAGATTTGATATATTTAAGTCATTACGTATTTTTGTGCTAACGAATTGACTTGTTTCTCAAAGTACTGACCGACAGTTGGATTTGACTAAAAATTTGAGAAATGTCTAACACTTATAGATGTCAAATTTCTGCACCGGATTTTATTCATCTAACTTCCACGTTTTGTAGTTATTCGAAGAATCGGACAGACAGACTTCATTTTAAATTTTGCTTAAAATTTGATAGAAATCTACAAATTTGGTGTAAAAAGTCACATACTAAATTTCATTTGTCAGGTACAAAGCGTTTTTGAAATATTTTGTCACGAACAGGCCCTTCTGGAAATGCGCTTTTAGAGTTCAGGAAAGTCCAAAAGATGGAAATTCAACAAAAATTCAAATTTTTAGCCAATAGCAATATTTTCTTTATGCCCCTGTTTACGAAAAATTAACGTAAAAAGACAGATAAATAAAATTTGCTGCATAGTTTTAACATCTAAATCATAGATATGTATCAAATTTTTAATCAATTTGAATAATTTTTAGCATAATTACCGTTTTATGTTCTACGGAACATAAAACGGTTATCTTATCTATAATAATCTGTGTTAAGTGCCATTGTACAGTTTTTCTAAAGTAAATCCAATTCAATGGCATTTCACTCAAAAAATATATTGGTGAATAACCGCAAATGAGGCCGAAAAACCACATGTCTAGTCTTATAGGCTTTGGCTCCTAAAAAAGGCATTCTTAATCTAACAAATTAGGACACTGTGCAACAGTCATTGTTCAACAAACGCCGTTACATCGAGAGGTTGTTGCTCAAGATTAAGTTTACAATATAAAATATTTATGATCAAGGGGGGAAAAGTAACAGAATTTGCATTGCTTCTTTTAGAAGACAAACTTTTCTCCGGGTCAACTTATTCAAATGTTGGGTGCTTTTTACAAACAACTTCAAAGTGAGGGCACGCGATGAATGATTAAAATAAAACGTGCCACTTGGAGTGAAAGCTGCATGAAACAGTTCCCCAAGATTTAGCAAAAAAATGCTCAGACACGATCCACACCCAAACGGCAGGAACTCCGCTTTGCCTGGTGTAAGTAGGACAGAACTTGCCGAACCGTATTCATCACTTTATCCTAAAATGTCGAAAACTGGAGTGAAATCGCTTTCCATTTTCAAGACGTGCATCTGCCAGGGTGTATCGATTACAATGAAAGTGAAAGGCGAATCAGCAGCTGTAAAAAAAGGCACACGATCTTCAGAAAGGAAAGGCAGTTCGAAAGTGGTGGGGCGGGGTTATTTAGCTAGAAAATCCAGGCAAGAGTCAACGACATCATTGACCCATTTTAATTTCCCGAAGCAACCTTCACCTCAACCCACACAAAGCACCGATAGAGAAAGTGTTTCCTGCAAGACACTGAAGACGGTAAAGATGTTCCTGAAGAAAACAGGCGAGAAAACCGTTACTTCATCAGCTGGACAGGGAAAACAGGGGCACGTCAGCCATTATCATTTTACAAAAAAATGTCTAGTGTAAATTATAGTGGTAAAAATAGATTAATACAATAACAAAAATTCACAATGACATCAATAACGGGACATGCTTTATACTTACTGCAATAAATCTATAGCATGTCAACACACAATAGAAAGAACGTTAACAGATTGGATCTAAACTTTGAAACAGATCTAGTTTTATCTATACACAAGACCTATATTTCGGATCTTTTTTATTTGTAGTGTTCACATACCCAATAATAAATAAACAATCTATTTGAGAGTGATTAATTTGAAATTAAACAATTTTGGGTGAAGACCTTATGTCAAATTTCATGTACCCAGCTTATCACGTTCTTACTTTCACGTACACGAAACATACGGAACAACTCAGTATAATCGTCAAAAAAATGAACACGATATTTTAACGAATGTCTATAAGTCACACATTCCTTATATCTATCTGTCTAGAATAAAGTAACTCAAAAAGGCTTTGGGATACACGGATGACATTTGGTATATCGTCTTTATACCAAATTTGCAGAATTTTGTCAAATTTTGGATAAAATTCCTTCCAGTGTTACCTGTTTTTCCAGCTGCCTGAATATAAACTAAGATGATCACTGAATCATGACGAGAATAAGATGATCGAACCCACAGTTTTAACATCGTAAATACGAGAAATATGGATCCAAATTCGTCAAGAGGATAACCGTTTGTCGATCTACCGGGTCGTTTTAATTAAACTTTCCCTATAGACGGTATCCTACGACTCAAACAGACTAACAGACTGAAGCGAAATTTAATATATAGGTTTTAAAACAAATGCACTCACAGAATTTAGATAAGCAAGTTAAAAAATGTCCACCAGAGGACGCCTTTTCCGAAAAAACATTAAATTTAACAAATAAACATGCAAAACGGAATGCAGAAACAATATTAACGATACATAACAGGAATTGTGAGTAATAAAAAGTAAAACTGGAAAAATCTGCCAATTCTAGGAAAAAAATTGCCGAGATTTGTAAATCTAAGAAGAGGGAGACTTATGCAAAACCGTTTAGGATAAGAAATGTTTGTAGTCGTCGATGTTATCGGCTGTAATAATGACGGTATCTTATTGCAACATTGAATGACTTAAAGAACTCCATAACGCTTCATGTGCGAAGCATCACAACAGATCAGTTAAGATCTGCTGTGTATTGCTCTTTTTCTCTATCTTTTTATATTTGCCCGCGTTTCTGGTTTATTTATAAATACTTCTCTTATTATTTTTCAGAATCTTGTGATTATAAACAAACTATAAGTCTGTTTCTGTAAATCGGCACAAGTTTTCAGTTTCTGATTGATAATCCATTTCACATTTGAACTTCCGAAAACTCATTCCCTTCTGCTTTGTTTTATAAATTTTAACATACCTAACCATATTTCATCAATAAATGTTAAACGTCGAACAACAGTCACAGGGATGGATAGAGAAGGAGCGTTTTCCATGCCCCTTCCACTTCATGCTCATGACACTGTTTAAATAACCAAAGGGTTATGATTCAGAGTCATGAAGCAGTATTGTGTACTGAACACATAGCCCATCGACTTGAAATTTTGCAGGTGAATGAAGGTGGTCAAATTGAGCATCTTTTCCTACATCACTCTGGACACAATTAAGAACAGTTCCTCTTATGCAATTTCCTTCTGATCGGTTTTTGTTTCTGCAAAGTGAACTGTTCTCAAACAACGAACTTATTTCCCCCCTACCTTTACTTAATATTCAATGACATGGTGATCAGAAACTGGTCAATAAATGGTAATATTGTTTCTATATTTCGGTTTCTTTTAAAATTCATATTAGCTCAGAAAAAGCGGCTTCTGGTAGACACTTAGAGCATAAAATAAAGCCTTTTCTTTCTTATTTTTTTTTAAATTGTGGATATTTCAAAACTGGCGAACATTCATGAATTATCTATATGTCCTGATATATTGCAAAAAATAATATTTATCCGTTTAAAAATTAATTAAATTTTCAGTTTAATAATTGTTAATTTTGCATCAGAAATGTAAAAGTAAACAGTTCTATGAAATTTTTAAGATAGTAACATCTGTAATTTCAGAATATTGTCTTAGGTCTTCGAAGATTCATAAAAAGAATATATATATTGCTTATAAAATAAAACCATTTTTATATCTAAACCAATTTGTCAAAAAAATCATGTACATTAAGCAATGAATAAGAGATACAAAAGGAAATTACACAAAATTATTTCCCAAAAATCAGAGGAATACTTTGATTTCCAGTGCTTCAAGGGAATCCGAAATAGTTTGAGATACTCAGACAGAAAATCTAAAGGTAATTGATTCAATCCCGGGTAATAACAGCCGCCCTTATCCTCGGTAGTATAGTGGTCAGTATCACCGCCTTTCACGATTCCTCGTTGGAATCGTGAAACCGGAAAACCGGGGTTCGATTCTTCGTTGAAGAGTGTGCAATTTTATGATTATACTTTTTTTTATGACGGATACCAATAATCATGCTACATTTCCCACTTCATTAATCTTTTGAAATTCTAACCCGTGGCATTCGCTAAAAAACACAATTCCTTGTTAAAGAAATTCTCTCTCTCCTTTTTTTTTTTTTTTTTAGAAAACTAACTTAGTAGTATATTATCAGTTTTAATTTGAAGCTGTTGACTTCCGATGACTCCAAGCCGTGACGAATAACCTCCGTTTTGAGAGCATTTGACCGAAGATCTAAAGGTCCTTGGTCCGATTCTGGGTTTTGGCAATAGCTCTTATCCTCCGAAGTATAGTGGTCTGTATCCCCGCCGGAGACCAGGGTTCGATTCCACGCCGAGTTGTGAGGGTTATCTTTTAATTATACTTTTTTTTATGACGGATACAAGTTATTATCATACCTTTCCGTTTTCATGACACATTTGAAATCCTGACACGCGGCATTCACTGAAAAGCACAATTCTTCGTTAAAGGAATTGTCTCTCATACTTTTTTTGAACAAGCAAACCCTAGTCGTATATTTTCAGTTTTAATTTGGAGGAGTTACCTTCCAATGGCTCCAAACCGTGCCGATTTAGCTCAGTTGGGAGAGCGTCAGACTCAAGATCTAAAGGTCCCTGGGTCGATCCCGGGTTTCGGCAGTAGTTCTTATCTTCGGTAGTATAGTGGTCAGTGTCACATTCAATATAATATAAGTACACGAAAGCGTGAGGTCACCTCGAGCGGTTGCGAGAGTGGGTGTCAATTCGGGGGCTGAGGGAAGAAATTCACACTCGTCAAGGTTATTAATAAGACCCGAACTTTTCCCTTCCCACGCCACTTTTAGCCAATGGTGCTTCTGTGTTTGAGTAAACAAGAAACGCTTTTTCTGGTTAGCAAGAAAAGTTATTTGTATTCACTAAAAATCAGGAACGGAAATGCCTCTGATCTGTTATGTTCCAAACTGTAATGGAAATTACAGGAATGCCCCAAAAGTAAGTGTTTTTGAATTTCCTAAAAATGAAGAGCTTAAAAAGAAATGGTTAAGTGCCATACATAGTGAAGGATTTTATCCGTCTCCACATAATAGGGTAAGCTCATTTAATTATTTTAAAGTAATATCGAATGTTTCTAAATGAAAAATCATTTATTCTCACTTTAAAAATTTGACAACTGAATAACATCCATTATTCGTGATTTTAATCAAATGCATTATAAAAAAAAATATTTCATAAAATACTGTAATGTAGGAATTATTACTGTCAATAATAATTAAAATGTTTTCCATAAATTTGTTTGCGTGCTTTGTTTACATTGATAATTGCGTTTTCATATTTAAATTTTATTGTATATCATAATGATAAATATCCGAGAGTAAACAAAATAAAACTTTTCCGTACTTATTATTATATATTGTTTTATGTTAAAATTAAATATTAAAGGAAGTCAATATTTGCGAATAATTTCTTTCATTCTAAGTCTCTGAATTACATTTTAAAACAAATGATATTGAAAGAAAAATTAGTCTATTTGATTCGAAGTCAGGAAAATTATTAAGTGCCCCTCTTAAATAGCCGAGACTAGTCTCTGGAGTAATTCCATCTCAGATGCCAAATTGTGAATTTTCATGTTATCTTCAACGTTTCATAGGGAAAATACCGAAATAAAAAAGATGAAATTGGAGCAACAATATATAGAGAAAGTACTCCAGTAAAGCATAACAGAAAAAAATGCGACAAAACAAGAGAATTTAAAAATTTCGAAGAATTAAAGCAGCGCATTTCGCTTGTAAATTTGAAAAATTTCTCGAATATCATTCATAAAGGAATTTTTTTATTTATTTGTAAATATTGAATTAAGTTCTGGTCCTGAAATTGTAATAAATGTTTATTAGAGTTTTCAACTTTTGTTGGAAAAGCAAGGATGTCAAGTATTCCAAATATTTTTTCTTTACCAATAAAAGTCAATAACATCAACAATTTAAATGAAATGTTAGAGCCTCTGCCAGAAATGAAGTCAAATAACTCATTGCGGAATTCGGATATTATTTCCCAGACTCATGGTTTCATAGATAATTTAAATACAACCCAAGAAATTTTAACCTATGTCATAGCATTTATTAAAGAGCAATCAGCCGTGCTTATTCAAAATGAAAATAGTGAAAGGTACTCCACTGAAATGATGATATCCTGCTCATTATTTTATTCAAGGGCACCGCATGCATATAAATTTGTCAGAAAGTCTGGCTATATTTTGTTACCACATCCTGTGATTTTGAAAAATATATGCATACCTATCAGCACTCGCCCTTAGTCAGAGCAGAACGAATTGCATTTCTTAAGGTGCATAAAGCAGAAATTTAATATTTTTTGAAGCTTCAATAGAATATGAAATATTCAAATCAAAAATATTTCGCGGTCGATATAATTTTAAGTGAACGAAGAACTATGACGAATGCATTTCAGGATATATACCAAAAAATGTAAAAGAGTGGTAATTTGGTTAGATGTCAATGCGTGATTGAATAATTAAATGAAAATATCTTCTAAAATTAAAGAAAACTCAATAAATTTAGTAAAGAAATAAATGGTTAAATATATAACTAACTAAGAAAGTTCTTGTAATGATCAAAGATTTATTTGATATCTTTTGGAATCGAAAGAATATAATACTGTTTCGTGAAATATTGTTTTCTAGGAGTTCAGCCACAAAAATAATCACAAAATCATTTTTGTATGGAGTTATATTGAATTTCATCAACAGTTTCTAGTTCACTTATTTTTTACTCAATAAATAGTTTTAAATCTAAGGGAAATACATTTACTGGGAAACCTGCTCCGCAAATAATGCAAAAAAGGCAATGCATGCCAACTGCCGTAAATCAATGATGATGAGGAAAGCAGATGTTAATTAATTTACATTACATTTAATTACTAATGGATTCTACAATATATATACTTATCAAATTTTATTATATGGATGTATATGAAACGATATTAACAAAAAAAAAAAAGTAATTTCACCTGACTCGAGCTCGCTAGGACTTAGGTGGTTACTAATCGTTGTGACGTAATGGATCACCTCAGAGGCCTTGTATATCGGAGCTCGTATAAGTATCCCCACCTGTCACGCGGGACACACGGATTCAATTCCTCATCGAAGAAAGTGCTATTTTATAATTACACTTTTTTCATAACAAATACAAGTTATTATCATACCTTTCCGATTTCATGACACATTTGAAATCCTGACAGGCTTCATTCGATGAAAAACACAATTTCTCGTTAAAAGAACTATCTCTCCTCCTGTTTTTCAACAAACGGGCTATATTATTATATTTTCCATTTTAATTTGGGGGAATAGCTCCTCTTCATGCCGAAATAGCTCAGTTGGGAGAGCGTTAGACTGAAGATCTAAAGGTCCCGGGTTTCGGCAATAGTGCTTTTCTTCGGTAGTGTAGTGGTCAGTATCCCCGCCT
>JAPMOQ010045056.1:0-11751 GCA_026543055.1 Argiope trifasciata
TGGGATGTATTTACCTTTTATTTGTACTTTTCCAAACTCTTTGTCACGGCTGGAGAAATTGAGGAGCAACAAGTATATAAGGGATTGGCTGACTGGGTGAGAGGGTGTGGTGGCGAGTGTCATGACTCATTGTGATTGGCTATTGCAGTGGAGAGGGAGTGGGGGTATGCTGCCTTGACTTAGACTTTTTTTAACTTTAGCTAAATTACATTTAAGATCGGGAAATTAAGAGATAAGATTAGGATATGAATTAAGCAGGGGGTAAATAATGAATGTTCCTGGGTCTTTTAGTTTTATTAGATGGGGTATATTTAGGTATTTCATTTATTGCAGGATTGTCGATTAATTCTAGGCTATTGAAAAATTTTGTGGCCAGTTTTTTAATGAATTTTTTGAGAGGAGGGTAATCGAGACACAGATACATATTTGTGTTGTTCATATAATATTTTATGTTACAGATATTTCTGATGAAATTATTTTGAAGTTTTTCTATTAATTTAAGATTCGTCTTAGCTGCGTATCCCCACACAGGGATAAGTGATTACTGGACACAAATAGTCAGTGTAAATTAACATTTTATTACCCCTATTCATTTTGGAGTTTCGAGAGATAAAGGGGTAGAATTTACGAGTTAGGTCTCGAAACTTTTTTGTTATCTATGTGAAGTGTGGTTTCCAAGTTAATTTACTATTTAAAATGACTCCTAAATAATTACATTCCTTAGACCACGGGATAATTTGATCTTTAATTTTAATACGGGGGAATTTTTTGATTAAGTTATTTTTACTAAAGAGAATAGCTTCGGTCATGCTTGCATTAATTTCAATTTTCCATTTGATGAAACAGTCCTCAAGAGTTTTTAGGTGTCTGTTGATGGCTATGGTAAAAAAATTAGGATTTTTATTTCTAGCTAGTATTGCCGTGTCATCAGCATATATGCACAGCATGGTGTTAAACTGTTTGGGATTATCATTAATAAATAGGGAAAATAGAATCGGCCCTAGTTTTGATCATTGCGGTACCCCAGCATGGATGGGTTAAACATCAGAGTAGGCGTCATTAACCTTTATTTTAAAGGATCTAAATCCGATTTTTTAACGTTTTCTATGAAACATGGCTAAAAAATTTACAATAGACATTTTTTAAGAAATGCAGAATTTTTTTTAGTATTTAAGAATATTAGTTTGAAGGTATTTTAGTTTTGATAATAATTGTTTTATAATTAATTTAGTTTTATGTTTTTCGAATATAGTTTACGTAGAAAATATAAAATACAATTTGAATAAAAATAATATGTAGATAATACAATCTAGAATACACATGACTGGCAATCGAAAAGCTGGTCGCAACTCTTTTTCAGCAATTTATATTCCTTTATTTTCAGAAATTTCTATTCGATTTTTAAAAATCTTTAGTTTAAATTGATTGAGATTCGGTAAACATTACTGCTATTTTCTCGATTTTTTTTCCAATTTATATTTTCGAGTACAATGATTTAGGTTCTTTTTTACATGCCTCTAGACAACTTTATAGAAGGATGGGGAAAAAAACAGAAGAAATTTAATATTAAATTGGTAATTTATTTGACTTTGATAAATTAAAAATATTGCAAAGAAAATTAGTTTATTGCAAAAATAAATAAATAAATAAATTTAATTCGAACATTATAACTTCTTCCCCTTAAAATCCGAAATTCATGAAATTTTAGAAAACGAAGCATTTTTTTCTTTGCCAACTATAATATTGAAGTTATGTAAACAAAAGTATTCATATATACGTAATGCCAACATTTAGATTGTCTGTCATACATTAAAAAGATATTTACATTTGGATGAATTTCTGTACATCACCCAAGATGTTTTTAAAAATCCATGAAGCCAATTATTTATCGTTGGTAATTGATTTAAAATATCCCTTTAAATTTAAAAAGACCTTGAAAATAAGCCGTAAATCTGTTTTTAAAATATTGGACAATCATTCAGAACAATGGAACTCTCATACTAACTAGGCACAGAAAATTTAATTATGCGAATATCAAATGCAGGTCAATCATAAAAAAAATAATAAATATGGTGTTTATATGCATGTGTTCGGAGTGTTGAATACCGCCTGAAACTTTTTTTAAATATATTTTTACGGAGACTTGAGAGCGAAAAAAAAATGTTGTTTTTTGAACAATAAGACAACCCGCGCAATTGCTTCCAGCAATAGTCATTATCTTGTGATAAGATCGAAAAACCTCGGAATTTGTGAAATGAGAAACTCTCTGCATGTGATAAATAGGTTCTGTCACCAGGCCCGCCTTAACTATTTGTGGGAGGTCTGTTCCAGGAACATGCATCAATGTGTAAGAAACTTTCCTTATCTCAATGAATAACTGAATTCTTGTTTGAGAGCTTCCATTGGACATATGATATCGATTGTAAGTTTCTGTATTGTTTGCAAGAGCTGTAATCGAAATTTCACCAATAAGATCATGTTAAGGATTTGAATCAACCATCTTTGAAAAGTATAGATCTCTGGTATTTTTGACTTTCTGGTATTGATTACGTAATAACTGTTCTGAAAATATTCGTCATCCCTATTGTGATCTTGGATCGGTAATTCTAATAAATACTACCAGTAAAATCCCAACGAGAATTTTAATCACCCTTCTCTTTCAAAAGAATTGATCGTCGGCATTTGTGACTTTTTGATATTGATTACATAATAACCGTTTGTAAAATATGAGTTATCCCTAAAATTGGTCATGGACTTTTTCTATCACAAAACTACGAAACACCGTCAGGGTACAATAGCTGTAACTGTGATCGAGTGATTCCTCGACCAATTACATTAATGCATGTACCAATTCGTATTAAAATAAATATGGAAATTTTGCAAAAGAAAAATAACTGTAAAATCGACTTTACGGAGCAATAACATGGCATGTAGTTGTAAATGATTTTTAAATTAAGGACGAGGAATGTTGTCTCATATGAATGATTATCATATATTTTTTTAAATATGTCCAGTGCTGATATAAAGAATGGAGCAAAAGATAATGAATCAATATTTGTAAATAATGACGAAGCTTCACCTGATGAATTAGTAGATCCTCGAGTTCAAGTTAGTATTAATTGCTCTTTTTCTAAATAAATAAATAAATACTGTTGTTTTAATATGTCTGTTCTAATAACTTTTTTTTCTCAAAAAATACCGATAAATTATACAATATACTTGGGTTGTTTTATTTTGATGTTTCTTTTCTTGAATGAAAATCTTCACTTAAAATTTAGCTGTAGTTTTGTCTCATGTTTATTACACTTTTTCAACAATTTTAATCAATGGAGATCTAACATGAATATGACATGATGAACTATTTTTTATTGTGAAGTGTTAAAAACAATTTGGTTTCATTTTTAATATGTCATTTCTGTTTAATTGGCAACTGTATGCATTTTCTATATAAAGAATACATTATAAAAAATTCTACAAGCTGAAGATAAAAAATTGTCTCAGTAGTAAAGCAACTACAATGAATTTTCAAATATTGGAATTTTCATTTATCCAAATTCACTATGTATTGAATTTTTTAAGGTAACTATTTTAATTTAAAAAGTCTGTGCAATTTAATGAGTTTTGCATTTGTTGAATTACAATTTCTACATTAAAAACATCATTGCATCTAGTCTAAAAGTGTATGATATTTTTTTTTTCAAAAATATAATATAAATAATTTTTTTTTAATAAAAAATATGAATTTTTCATTATATTATCTTAACTTTACTTACTTTTATACAAATGAGATTCACTATATTTTTATTTGATGATACGTGCAGTTTTCATATCTAGTTGTAATTGTAATTTCTGATTTTCCAAGTTCAGGATGTTAGTAATGTAAGGACATTTTTTTCTTCGTATAAGTAATAAAGCAGTTAAAATCATTTTTAAGAAGTTAAGGGTATAGAAGATTTTATTAATTAATTTTTAACTTTAATGAGACAGTTTTAATTACATGAATTTTCAATTATTTAAAGTGATTTTGAGAGAAAAATATTGTATTTTATAAGTATATATAATATATATGGATATGTAATGTTGTTGTTTATCTTCAAAAGATCTGACATTCTGATCAGCTCCTGTAGGTTGTTTATCACTAAAAAATAAGTCATGATACGAACAAAGCATGATAGCTATTTAATTAATTCCCACTCACATAGATTAAAAATACTTTTTTTTTATGAAATTCGTTTCTGGTTCTACAGTTTTATTGAGATGCTTTTTAAAATATATTGTTTTCATATTTTTACCATAATTCCCTCTTTTAAAACTTCTGCTGGTAATATATACATTTATTGAAATTAGAATTTGCTTTAATATATTATAGTTTCATTTAAAATTTCCATTTCTGTTTTCAGAGAATTAATAGCCTTCTCATCTTTAATTTTCAAGTATTTAAGCCCTTATCTAATGGAGCTTAAATTTATTTGCAGATTGAACTTGAGCGTCTTAATACAGCTACTGATGCAATCAATAAATTGGAGATTGAATTAGATGTAAGTAATTAGTATAAATAGGGTTATAATGACCACTGTCTAATTTTTTATTGTGTATGAAGAGTACAAAGCATAATCATAACAATTATTGGTTAAAGTGAAGATTAGTGTTACCTCCAAGTTTGTCATCAATATGGCAACCCAATAGAATGCTCTTCTAGCAACTCTAATGCTGTTTTTACTACTTTTTACAATAGTGAATTGCACATAAATGACAACCATTTTAGGGTGAGGTGAAGCATAGTGTGCCCCCCAATTTCTCACCAATATGGCAACCCAATGGAACGTACTTCTAGCAACCCTAATTCTGTTTAGTTTACTATTTTTTACAATAGTTGAGTTGTACATGAACTACAACTATTTTATGAAAAATGTAAATAAAAATATCGATGAAGGACTTTTTTTTGGTCTATACTGTAATTGAAAGTTTTATTTTTTACAATTAATAAGAAATACAATTCAATTTTTTAAATTTAAATATGAATAGGGGTAAAAGTGTAGAATAGTGTGCCTCTTGCTGCGCCAAGGATGCCAAGTCGCCAACAAAGATGGTGGATAAATTAAACTGTTCCGCCGAACAGTTACGGTTGCCATTTCCCACCTTTTTATTCAGAATGTTTAACTAATTATAATTATTTGTAGTATGGTTAACTAATTATAATTATCTGTAGAAGACACTGGGCAGTATTTTTTAACTTTAAAAAAACATCCTAGGGTTTCTCTTTATTACGGAGCGGGAATGCAGTAGCTTCGCTAGCAAATTGAACAGACAGACGGTTGGATTAAGGAATAGTGCATAGTAAAATTAAAAGTAAGAATTAAGGATGTGATAGGAACGAATATTATACAGAATATTTAATGTATTTACTTGTTTTATTTAATTTTTTCATAAACACTCAACACTTCAAAACATTCTTTCCAAGTCTCATCAACTCATAAAAAAATATTCCACTCATCCTTCATCCATTCAGCAGGTTCGAAGTAGTGCATACCATCCCAACTACCAGACATCCACTCCTGTACGATTGCAGACATAATAATATTTTGAGGGAACCAAATATTGGAGCACCAAAAGAATCACGAGAACGGCGATAATTATTCCATGGCAGACTTCTTTTAATACGGAAACGCAGACGATTTGCAAATTCGCATAGTGTTAATTAAAAATGGGAAAACGAAAATTTTTTTTTTGTAAATATTAACAATAAAAATGAAATAAATGTTATTTTAATTAATATTAATTTTATTCTAATCTTTCTTTGTATAATAAATTTTAAATTAAAATAATAAACAAAATTTAAATCATCCGAAATCGATATTTTAAATATTAAATTTATTATAAAGCAGTAGTAGTTCATAAACAATTCAACTATTGTAAAAAGTAGTAAACAAAACAAAATTAGGGTTACTGTAAGAAAGTTCCGTTGGATTCCCATATTGGCGAAAAACTTGGGGGCACACCGTGCTATACTTCAACCATGAATAGGAAATATTTTTTTCAATTGTTAGTATGCTCTTTGAAAAATTGACTACGTTCTTGCATTAAAAGACAACAACTATGGAATTCTTCGAAGTTCTTGTAACTCTTTTGCTGCTGTTACATTCATTCCATTAATAATTTGTTATCTAGGCAATTGTGCAAGAATGGATGTCAGGTAAAGATATTTCGAATCTGCAGAATGGATGAAGGGTGAGTGGAATATATATATTTTTAAGAGTTGGTGAAATTTGGAAAGGATATTCGTATGTACTGTTCCTGTTATCCACACTGTCCTTATGTTTAATGTGCTAGCAAAGCTACTAAATTCCCGTTGGTAGTTCTGTAAAAAAAGTTCAGTAAAAATTCTGCCAGGTGCCTTCTTCAGAGGCCAACTAGCATCCCATGCTCTAAAATTTGCTCTGTAACAACAGACAGGCGTAGTCGGTTTCAAAAACTTCTACAAAATTAAGATAAGCTGCAATAGTGATCTCAAAGGTTAAAAAAATTAAAATCTAAGTAACAGATTAAATAAATCTCAAATTAAAATCAAAATTCTAATACTTATCAGTTAGGATCATAATTTTAATGCATATAGTGGTAATCATAACTTTCATAGAAATGTTTGTTTGTTTTGTAAGCTATCTTTATTGGCGACATGGCATCCTTGGCACAGTAAGGGGCACACTATTCTTCACTTTTACCCCATTTTATGTTAAATTAAAAATGCTAAAAAAATATCGATTAAAGATTTTAAATTTGTTCTTCTCTATAATTTAAAGTTTTTTTTATAGCTAATAAGACATTGAAGTTTTTTTTTTTAATGAGAATACAAATAGAAAATATTTATTCTTTTGCAGTATGTTTGTTAAATTGTCAGTATGTTCTTTAAAAAATCGTCTGAATTTTTACTTTACAAAATCATCTACATTCTTACTTTAAAAGGTGGCTGCAATGGAATTCTTCATTTTCTTATAATTCTTCTGGTGATCTAATGGTTGGTTCCCTAGATAATTTGTTATGTTGGCAATTATGCAAGAATGGATGTCAGATAACTGGGATGGAAGACAGTATTTTGAACCTGAAGAATGGATGAAGGGTGTGTGGAATATATATTTTATGATTCAATGAAGTTATGACAGGATGCTTGTTCGAAATTTAGTTTGTTGAATAGTGTGATTACTTCTAAGTGTGTATGTCCAATGTGTAGTGAGAATTTGAACTGATTGATTTGGATGAGATAATCGATGGAAACATTTGGTGTTGCAGAAAATTATTTTTCTATTGATTATATACTGCTCCTGTTATCCACACATATGTTCAATGTGGTAGCGAAGCTACCAAGTTCCCGCTTCTACTGCTAGTGACACTGTGAGGTGTTTTTTAAGTAAAAAAAAAAAAATGTGCCTTATACCTTCTACAGATGCCGAAGGCATCGCCTACTCTAACTTTTGCTTTGCAACAGACAAACTGCACCCTCTGAAATGAAAATAATGCCTATCAATAAAAAAATCATAATTATATTGCAGAAAGTGATAACCTTAACTGTTCCACAGAAGTATTTGTTTAATCTGTCCATCATCTTTATTGGTGACTTAGCATCCTTGGTGTAGCAAGGGGCACACTAAACTTCACTCTTACCCAATTATTTTTTAAGGACTCGTTTAATATTCTTTCAGAAATCTCAAATTTAATTTTAGAAAATGTGATTAAAATATTTTCTTCTAAATTTGATTAACCATAGAAAAAAACTAAAATTTAATTAAAATTTAACCTCCCCTGGGTTGGTCTCCTTAAAACTTTCTCGCATAATCTATACTTATAATAAAGCTCAATGTGTGTGTGCGTGTGTGAGCGTGTGTGTGTGCGTGTGTGTGTGTGTTGGCGCTCTACAGGCCAGACCGTTGGACCTACAGCTACCAAATTTGGTACATGTATACCTTGGAGGTCCGGAATGTGCACCTCGGAGCCCTTTTTTCGAATTTTTAATTAGAATTTGAATTAATTAAAATTTAAACGAAATTTCGACGTTTTTCCGGTATAACTTCCGAAAATATCGCACAAACATGATTTTTACATCAATTTAAAGATTAAAAAATTAGCCTTCTAATGGTATCAGTGTTTTAATGTAAAACTCAAGCTTCTATTTTTAACGAATTTTTAAAGAAATATTTTAACCATGTTTTTTTAGCACGTGACTGGATAAAATAAAAGAAAACAATGACGGAATTTCAAATAATAATAAAAAAAAACTCATCGTAAATCAAGTCTAAAGAAATGCAACTTTTAGCACGTGACTGGATAAAAAAAAAGAAATATAAAATGTGATATTTTCTTTAAAAAATAAATGCAAAGCAAAGGTTTCTATAATCGCTTGCAATATTTAAATCATTAACTCAATAAACCTTCTTTATTTACGGTAAACCTGATTGAATTTAGACAGGATATGCATTGAAATCCCGACTTAATGGCATATTTATGTAATCGGTTGCAATATCTGTATCATTAATTTAATACCTTTTTTCCCCTTCCCACTTTCTTTAAAAAAACATATTTAATATTTTGGCAACATCATCGAAATTTAATATTTTGGAAGCATAACCGATGGTTAAAACTGACATTTATAAAATTAAAGAATATTATTAGGAAAAGGTGTACTTTTAGAACTTACCGTCCATCATCTTAAAGAAAATATTAATTTCAGGTCAATCAATGCCCGGAATTACTTCAAGGCTTATGACTATGTGATTTAATTGAAAATTTTAGAACGCTTTACTCATGGCGAACCAGCTGGTCGCCAAAGGCGGCTAGTCAGTAATAAAGTTACCTTTGAGAATGACTTGCATGACATTTTCGTACAATAGTTACAAAATATTAATCTTTAACTAGGATTTAGCATTGCTACAGAATCTATTATCTCCTTGGCGAGTTATTTGGAGATTAATCTTTTGTAAATAGATGTGGTTGGGATTCATTTTTATTGTTTTGTTTAAATTTTAGATAATTGTACTATCCCTATAACCATCACATAGGTGTAAACAATGAGCTGACCAAGTTTCATTGCAATCAGATGAATAGTTTAAGATGGCATAAGAGATATACAGATTAACATTCATTTTTATTTATGTACATAAAAAGCATAAATTCAATGCTATTAGATCCTAAGAAATTTTTGATTTTTGAGAAGTCATAAACATAATTCTTGTGTTGTCGTATGGCAAAGCAACTATGGAAAGTGAATTCTGTATCAACAAGGATGTCCTACTGAAATTCTGAATGAATATTCTTTAATTGATCTAAGAACTATGTATTATGCTATAAACTTTTATGGAAGGAATCTTATTGTTGTGATCTCAAGGGATTTATTACAGTATGCAAAATTAGTGCATATTAAGTATTATGAACTCTAGGAAAACAGAAAATTGCTCAGTCAGGAAAAAAGAATCCAATAAACACTAAGCTGATTTGCAAATTAAATTATTAAAAAAGGACGGAAGAAAGAAAACTGATGACTGAAAAATCTACAGAAATTACTCAAATATTTGAATTGGAGAAAAAAGAAAAGCAAATTACTTTTTAGTGTAATATTATCATTGCTATAATGTAATTGTGAAAAGTAATAATTCTAAACAAATTACCAATTATTTGTATTTTAGAAATTTTTCTCAATATAATTTTTGATTTACAAATTGATTATATGCAAAACTCTCATCACATTTTTCAAAAAATGGTACGCATTTAATGAACGATTGAAATTCTCAGAAAGGAATTTAATTCTCACTGTGCATTCTAAACTTTAACAATATAATGATAAACACTGTTTATATTGAAAAGTTTAAAACTGTGTTAAATAGAAAAATATACTGATTTTGTATACAATATTATTAAATTACTGCATTGTTTATAAAGAAATATGTTCTAGAAATATCAAAGTAAAATGAAGTTCATATTGCTATGTTCAAACTCTAAAATAAAGTTTAAAGAATGCTAAAAATATGATTTTTAGCATTCTTATAGAAATTTTTTAAATATCAATCAATTTTCAAATTCCAAGATAATGGCTGTACCATTTTTTTGTGTTATATACATAAGTAATTATAAAATTGGCAACATTTTGTTTTATGTGCTCAAGAACTATACAGAAGAAAATTTCATATTTTTCAGTGTCGTATTTAATTTAATAGTGTTACTTACAAATCCTGTAAATTGCCATTTTAAGGGGGAAATGGAATAAAATTACAATACAAAGCCACTTCTAGGATTTAGACAACAGAATTATAAAAGTTTGACATGCTTATAACAAGGGGGAGAGATAACACATTAACACTCCGGATGGTTGAAATTGGAAGCCGTTTTCAGCAAACTCGGTTTAATGATAATGGAAGCTTCCTTGAGATTTTCTCATTTAGTGCCCATGTTTACAGAAATGTGTTGAAGTCTCCAAATTGAAAACCAAATATAGCATGAAAGCTTTTTTCTTGAATGCATTTTTCAGTAAGAAAATTACTTCTTTGGACTATACAAATAGTAGTTATGAAACTGTTAGAATATTATTAACTTTCTTATGGATTTCTTGTAAAATTTTCAGTCATCAGCTTATGAAAGCTTACATTGAACCTTCTGACTATAGATTATTTTCTTATCATTTTCAGAATAATTCACAGCGCAGCAGTAATTTTCTATTTATTTTCTCTAGACATTTAGGTACTTTATTACTTAATTCTGCATAATTCTGAATTTAAATTTTGTTTAGATTTTCTGTTTATCTTCATTAATTGTTATTTTATTTCTTTTAATTTTTCTTTCTGGAAATTCACATCTGATTTGACATTATTAAGCAACTCTTATATGTGAGTAGTTTAAAAAATGGTAATCTAATTAAGTTTTTTATTGCATGTAAAAAAAGCAAATTGCAATTGTAACAGTATATTTTTGTAAGTGTATATTGTGTTGAAAAACATTAATTTTCCAATTTTTAATGTGTGGCCTGAAAATTTTACATATTGTTAATCATTTTCTCTCCAATTATAAAAATGCTTTCATTTCATATGTACATATAAACTATATACATTAATTAGTAGATTGATTTACATAAATACATTAAACTAGATTGAACTGTTCTATATAATATGACTCTAAGTATAAGGAAAGTTGTGCTATTAGAGAAGAGAAAGAAATTCACAATACCACACCTGATCTTTCAAATTTCAGAATTTTTTTTAAAAATGCGAACTATCAATGAAGCGGGAAAAAGTTTCTCCTTTTAATCAGTTTTGTTGAAAATAACCTCTTCTATTTTGACTACCAGTGGTGATAATGGGTTATCTCTTGTCAACCATCTCTGGTGTTCATTGGTTTTATCTTGTCTTTCTTTACATTGGTTGTAAGCAAGTTGCTCTTTGGGGTTTTTGTCCTTGCCTTATTCCTACAAGTAGCTTTGTGCAACAGTTTTATCCCCATCCCTATAAAATGGTAATTTGCTACTTTTGTAGCATTTTACTAAATTTTTTGTGGAATGCTATTAAATCCTACGACACTGAATAAATTTATGAAACCTTCAGCTCTGTAGCTATTTGGCCTATTAAACAAAATGTCATTAATTTTACTATTATTTATATG
Source organism: Argiope trifasciata (assembly GCA_026543055.1). Classification (NCBI taxonomy): domain Eukaryota; kingdom Metazoa; phylum Arthropoda; class Arachnida; order Araneae; family Araneidae; genus Argiope; species Argiope trifasciata. Next base: position 11,635 of record JAPMOQ010045056.1, read on the forward strand.
GATGACACAAATGAACTGCACTGTGATTATTTTGGAACATGAAAATTAATTAATATTTGATAAATTAGAGAAAAATTCCTAATACAGGAATTTTATTCCTTTAAAGCTTGGACTTTA
>JAPMOQ010045083.1:0-12867 GCA_026543055.1 Argiope trifasciata
TTGATGTATTCGTAATGTATTTGGATAGGAACATCGTATGTACTAGATTCTTCTTGATATATTTATAATGTATTTAGATAAGAACATCGTATGTACTAAAACTCAGCTTGATATATTCGTAATGCATGGAACATATATAAAGCAAGCAGCTCATATAGGTTGGAATGTCATAAAAAAATTAAATGCCCTTTGAATTTATACGTATGCTTCAAAACAATATTCGCAAGTGAAGATATATCATTTTAAAAACCGAAATTCGGTTGCTCTATCCAAACTAAGCAGCAGCAGCTCTATTACACATTTTCCACACTCCCACTAGCGTTTAAAAAAAACTTTAAAATGAAATTTTCTAATGGATCAGAAACTCAAAGTTATTTAAATTTTTCTTCAGTTCAGTTGCGTTTAAACATGTTTTTTAATGGATTTTTAATGGAAGGGATTCACTGAAACCACATTAACGACACGTCAGGAATAATTGACAAAATACTCGAGAATGATGATACGATATATTTAGTAAAAAGTGGCATATCCGTGCCAAAGATTAACATTTCGCATCTATTATAAGCAAATGGTAAGCAGGGCGTTTTATAGAATTTGAGCGTATGCGAGAAAGTTTTGGGGGGACTTTTCAACCTAATTATATATTTTTTCAAAGAGTTGGATCAACTCATTTTTCATTTTCTGAAAACTTTTATATAATCTGTCTTATTTCATAGAATACACAATTCTAAAATTTTAATTTAAATCTAATGCACACAACAAGGACCTAAAATTTAAATATATTGCTAAGAATTTAAATATTTAAACTGGTGATGTTTGGAAGCCGAAATCCTCGTTTATTTTTCAATTATAGATCGCAACTCCTTCAAAAACTCGCAGTTACAGAATATATTTGTCCTACATAGGAACATAAATTTCTCTATAAAATTGCTATGAAATTTCTTCAGGCACATTACTTTTACCTAATAAATAACTTCGATAATAAAATTTCTTTCTATATAAAATGTGTTTCTTGACTGCTAACCATGCACTTTTCTATATTTTGCTCATTATCTATTTTTTTCTGCAATTTATTTATAGTTTACTTACAATCTAGCTTTATCCCCCCATCTACTTGCAATCTTCTTTTTTCTACCGTTTGCCTGCAATCTACTACTTTCTACAGCTGACTTTCGAAATTCCTTTGTCAGTACCTTTATTATGTAGAGCTCCTGAAATTTACTTGCGAAAGAAATATCTGTGCCAATTCTTCCCAAAGTGGGAATGAAGGACTGTTTTTAATTTTCATCACAGAAATGCATTTTGGAAATTCCAAGATGCACCTCAAACAATAGGATTTTTATTTAGCATTTGATCACCGCCTTACCGAAAAGTTCTTTATTCTGAACGGCAAATTTAACTGTTTTCATAGCAACTATTTTCGCCCATTCTTAAATATCCGGAACCAAGACCGAACGATTTATGAATCCGATGTAAGTTTCCAGTGCCATCTATCGAGTAGTAAGAAAAGGTTCTCTTCTTCTTTAGAGAGGCCAGAGAATAATTTTTGAAAACGGGAAATGACAGACGGATCAGAAATGATAACTTCTGAATTTCAATTTAACCGAATTAAATTAATTTAATAATGATTAACTTTTAAGTTTAAGTTTTGTGAAGTATGCAATAGAAATTTGCACAAAAAATGTTTGGACTCTTTTACTGAGAAGTTAAGGTTACGTTCACTCTTGAAACTTCAAAAGTCATTCAAAATATTGATTTTTTTATTGCTTCAAAATGTTCTCTGATCATTAGGTTTCAAACAATACCAAGATGTTGTCAGTATTCGGAATATTTCTGGAGTTATAAGGATTTTTGAGGTATTTTCACTGAAAACTCTAGTTTCGTTTTTTTAAACTCATTTTATGAAGAATGGTATTTTCCCACTCAGTTGCATCTTTCAAATAATCGTAACACAACAATAAGAAATTAACCAAATGTGATTATTTATATATCAAAATAGTCTATATGAAATAGTGGATGTTTTGTTCCTTCATCAAAGCTATATTTATAGAAACACATTTTTAATAGTTATTTCAAAGTTTAAAATGACAGAAAAAATCTCGCCTTTTCTATTCATCGTTAATGAAATAATTGTTTAAAAAATGATACACTTTCATAACTTGATGGAGGCAGACAACATGAAGACTCATATTAGGCATCATTTTCAACTAGAATGGTATGTGAACCAATTAGAATTTAAGATATCATGTTTCAATAAATCTGCTAATTAGCTTATTAAACATTAATTAACAATTAGTGTAATATGGTTTTTTCCTTACTGAAATGAGTTTGAACAAATTTCAATGACTTACTGTGTAAAAACTGGATTTTTCAAGTTAAATTTTTTTTAAAATCTTTTAATGTGTATGTACACCTCAAGTTAAACCGACCAATACGTTATGTTATTCAAAATACAAAATTATCGAACAAATCATCAAAAGTTTCTCTCATGTATTTTTCTACTAATGAAATAATAGTGCAATAATTCTGATACAATTTTATTACACATACTGTTATCTTTTGTTTCAGTTAACTCCTATTGGCACAACCGTATTTCGAGATTTGTCAGCTACTGATGCAGATTCTGACAGCAACGGCTTAGTCGAGTATTCTACTGCTCCTGGAGATTCTACGGAGGTCAGTATGTTTTATGCTCAATGACATATTACTGTCTTCTTATACACCATAACATTGCAGCATTGAAACAAACATTGCCGACTCTGTATAGCTGAATGGTTATGACGCTGGACTCATAGTCAGGAGATCGTGTGTTCGAATCTCTGTAGACTTAGGATTTGTTCTTCCTTTGTTTCGTGCTCTTGAAGATTCTGGACCTCTCTTTCATTTAGCAGATAAGTGCTCTGAACTTTTCTTGCTGTCTCCAAAAAGATATTCTGGAACTTTCCCTACCTGTCTAAAAGCTGAAGATCTCTCAGTCATTGGGTTCTCAGTTCAGAGTTGAGTTAATAAATTGATTTCACTTTACTTCCTGTGTCTTCTTGAGTTATATCTACGTGGTAATACTTTAGTTACTGTTCTTAAAATGACTACTTAAGCGAAAATAACTTCCGTGGAATAAAGACACACATCTTTTTATGGGTTCTTCCATAAAGCCATACGCATGGCTTTTTGCATTTGGATTACATCAATTACATTTTGTGGACAATTTCATGTAATTGATGCAATCAAATATCGCAATGCAATAATAATTGCGCAGTAAACACAAATTAATACAATAATAATATAGCAGTTAACTGCGATCAATTATCGCTTTTTAAAATCAAATTATGATGGATATACTTATAATTTACTTATTATTGTGAAACATTAACTTCAATAAAAGTGTTGTAAATATGAACCTATACTTGCCGCTATCGGTTACAGAATTTTTTTCTGAAGTGGCTTAAAATGATGTCCCAGCATGCCTTGCTTCATTGTAACTTAGCTTACATAGATATGCATGAACAAAAAAACATTTTTCTGTTTTTTTCCGGGGAGGTTAAATCAGTAGAAAATAGAGCTGTCTTATAAATATACGTGTGATTTGTTATCCCTAATCAGGTTTTTGATGATGTTACGATATGTGAAGAATTTGATTCACATAAGTTCAAATCTAGAATTTTGTGATCTTTCATACTCTAACGGAAAGTACTTTTCTTCATCGCGAAAATCGGGATATCCAAAATTGTTGGAATAAAGATCACAAATTCTACCACCTCTCAAACATAAATATATACAACACAAATTAATATGTATTATGTTTTAGTATTGCATTACTTCAGAGTTAGAAATTATCTCACTGGACTTTATCGGCTCATTGAATGACTCACAAGGACTTCATCATAGTTCACTCTCTGGACTGTGATAAAGCTAATTGTTACTGATTGTTATATAAACGTTTCTTCCGGTGTTTTTTATTACATTAATAGAATTTGTTGCATATGTATGAGTTTCCCTCCCTAGTTCATATCTATTTTCTGCAATTAATTCAGAAAATATATACGAATTATTTGTGTGTGTGTGTGTGCTCGCGAGCGTGTGTGTGTGTAATGATATTCTTAACATCTGATTTAAATCCAAAATTTCTATAGTTTTATCTTAATTTAACCGATATCAAAGTCATTTTAAAATATTCTCTAATTTCCTGATCCGATTCCACTTTCTGTGCTTAATTAATTCAAGAGAAACTTTGTAAAATGCTGAATCGGCTAAAAGCCGAAGCTGTTCCCACGCTGCGCATGAAACGATAAGAATTGCTGACTTAACATTTACTTTTTTAAAAAGTTCCCCGTGTTACCCTTATCATGTGATCGACGTGTGTCAGAAATTCCTATGAGAATCTTAATAATCTTAATAATTTAAACAATAACGAGATATTCTATATAACACGAGGGGAAATTTATTTCTTCCCTTTTTTTCGTCACGTCTGCTTGTAAATATGCCTGCCTGTCTCCGGAGATGGAATAAAACGAACTTTAAAATGAAAGGTCTTCTTCAATGTTTTCGAACCTGCCCTCAGCTTTCAAAATTTTAAATCATTACAGAAAATTTTAAAGACACGCACACACACACACACACACACACACACACACACACACACACACACACACACACACACACACACATATATATGTTCACTGCCTTCTTTCTTTGCAGAGAGACGGTTACCCTTTCTTCTCCATCGACCTCCCGCACCAGGGTTTGGTGACAGTTCGGAAGACGCTGGACTACGAAAGGACTGATGTCTACTACCTCACCGTCCTGGCAACGGTAAAGTGTCGTCAAATAAACAAACCGTCGCTTTAAAAAATACATTTTCAAAAACTTGTTTCTGCACCTTTCTGTGGCTTGATTTTCTTTCAATTTCTTGCAAATAAAAAAGAAGATTCATATTTCTTTTGCACAAGTATTTAAAACTTAAGCCAAAAGATTTTTTTATATATATATTTCTGGAAGCCCCTCAAAAGTTGTTACATTGATTAATTTTTAATTTTTTTGTATTTGGATAGTTGATTAATTTAAACGAAACACATTATTTTTTTAAACCAAAATTGTGATATTATACTTAGCTTTTCATTTGGTATTTCTAATCCTGCATAGAGATGTGGCTAAAATTGTGGCCACTTTTGATTTTTTTTTAGCTTTTTATACTTATATAAAATGTAACTTTTCGGAAAATGCAAACTCTAATTTATTATTTCAAAGAAAATTTTATACTGATTTCAATATAAAAATCAAAACTCAAATATATATTATATATAAAAGTTGAGCGTCAATTATTATCGAGAAACATTAGATGCTGACAATTGCAATGAATAATCAATACTTAGAACGTTAGCCTTTATTTTTTATTGCATCTTCACACTGATCTTTTATTGAGCTGACGAGAAGTTTAAGCTCTTCCTTCGTCATTGCTAAAAACAAGAAATAATTATAGACTCAATTAATTCTCTTTTATTTGATGAACAATTCCTATATACAATAATTTTCAACCGGTGCCATAAGTTCTCAATAATTTTGAGGTCAGGACTGTTTAACCATGATAACAATTTAATGCTCTTTGTACTAAACCACTCATTCGATTATTTTTGCTGTGTGGCAAGAAACTGAATCCTGCTGAGAAATAAATGATACGTTGTCGGAAAAGACAACATATCATTTATTTTTGTTGGAAGTTGTGAGTTTTGACTCTAGAATTATGTCGATGTATTTTATTGCATTTAATGCCCCATCAATAACATGAAGGAGGCCAATACCACCTGCTGACATGCATGAAGGAGGCCAAATCATAACACTGAATGAGTTCTTCATAGTTGACCGAATGAAATCGAGATGTAGCTCTTCACCTGTTCTACATCTAAAGGGTCAGTCCCACGGTAGGAGAAACTTCAGACGAGCCACAAGTTCCCCCTTCGACTCCTCTTGTGGTTTTCTGGACTCCTTTGATGCCTGCACTTTCCAACAGCAAATTTTCAGTGGAATCGACAGGCATCAAAGGAGCCCAGAAAACCACAAGAGGGGTCGAACGGGGAACGCGTGGCTAGTCTGCCGGATGGACAGGTCGTTGGAAGTCAACTTTGTATATTTTAGTCATCATCACCGAATAACGATATCTTTGTTTCATCACTCCGTATAACGTATGACCACTGATCATATGTTCAATTATCGGTGTTTAAGTGCATTTGCAGAATAGCATTCAGTATCTAATGAAAACAGCACATTTCATTTGATTTTTTTATCACGCCCTTTCTCATTGTTTTGAAGTTATTTTATCAAATACTATTCGGGTCATTTTTGTTTCCACAATCAAGAAACTATTGATGAACGATTTCATTACAAAGAAAAGAAATTTGAAAGTTAAAACAAGAATTCAGGGCAGTGGCTGAAATCAAAATATTTCTATTACTGTATTAATGTTTTTTTTATATATATAATTTTTTCAGGACAAGGCTTTGGATCCCTCCCAAAGACTGACGTCAACTGCGACACTGACTGTTCATGTGGCTGACGGAGACGATCAAGATCCTGCATTTGTTTATGACGCATGTACCTTGGTCAACGGCGCATGCGTGAATCCGGAATACCACGCTGATGTTATCAGTGGGATTATGGTAAACATGAAGGATATTTTAACATAAATGTTGATTTTTATTTTTAACAAATTACTGATTTCTTTCTCTTGTAAAAAATTGGGAACTTTCGCAATGATTAAAACGGACAAAAACTCATTTAAGGTCATTTAAAATTCCAACTTTGCGTTTAACACATTCTCTGCCACTGACGCACCTGTGCGTTACAAATAAAACGCAATTGTACCAGACCATCTATGTTGTGAGATGACACCTTCTTTACCGCAGTTAAAAGATAGCAAAGAAGGCGTCATATAATTAGATAGATGGTCCTGATATCAGGCGTGGGAGTGAACGTGTTAAAATGCAAAGATATTTCTGTGCGAATGTTCTTTTTTAAATATATTTATGATAATTTCGTGACTCTAATTAACAGGATCTAATTTTTTTTTTTTTTTTTGGTTTCTAAAAAATTGGAAATTACTCGAAGTCTTTGAAATGTAATAATTTAATTCGATGCTAATTTTTTAATCTTTTTCAGTCTGGGTTGCTAAAAGTTCTACCTGAACCTATTACAGCAAAAGATAGAGATTCCTTAAATTCTCCGATTCGATATTCATTTGTAAATGGTAAGTACAAATTTAATTTAATCGCATTTATATGTCTTTAGTCACTTCGCTTTTTATTCTTGGACAATTGTAGCTAAAATATAGTTATTCGTTTTATCGTCAAAATGAATTTTTATTCGAGTTTCCAATTTACTTAACTATTTTTTTAAATAATTTCCATTTATTTTATGATATTGTAAAACATGTGTAAAGTTTTCGCTGTATCCATTAGTGTTACATCGACCTTTTTGAAAAAAGGGATCTTATACAGACCTCCAGCAACCAGTGTTTCAGTAGTAAGAAAGTCAGTGGGTATTTTTGAACAATGATTCTATAAATATCATGTTTAATGGAACGTATTTTCAAACAGAACGATTGATATCAAAACTCCAATGCTTATTCTATTTTATATGGTTTTCTTTTATTCTTAATTTTTTAAATTCACTTATTTTTCGCAACATAATGTGACAAAAGAGACCTCGATTGATGCAATCGTAAAAAATAAGGGGTTTTTCCCCCATTAAGTACATTTCCGTCTTGTCACACTGAAAACGACTATGTTTTCTAGAAAATACATTTGTGAATCTCCCAAATTGGTATTGTTTTCCTAAGGAATTACTTAAAGAATAGACAAAATCTTTTTTCATTAAGAAATGTTTTTTAGTTTTTTCATTTTTTTTTTTTTTAATATTTTCAGGGACTCCACCATTCTACAATGACTATTTTGAGATCGACCAGAGTTCTGGTCGAGTCAGACAGCTGAAAGCCTTAGACCGGAAAATGGCAAAGAATCTGGAAGTTATTATCAAGGTATGAATGGTTATGGTAGCCCTCTTTAAAAATTTTATAATCTTCAGAAAAAACAAAAGTGGAAATCCTTATGAAAGTATTTGCTCTTCATATATGAATACCATAAGGGTGAATTTTATTAAGAAATATCTTTAAATAGGAAAAAAAAACCCTTTTTGGAAATCATTCTTTCTGTTTAAATATTTGTTTTGTTCTGAAATCAAACTATTAGCAATATAAATGATTAATATGCATCAATTTATGTATGTGTACTGCGGATTTTTGATATATTTCAGCATGAAAGAATGTTACTGAAATATAGCCATATCATTATACTGCTGTTATAAAGGTGAATTTTTGATGCCAGACTTCTGAACAACCAAGCTTTTATTCTTTTTGTCGCCAATTCATTCATAATAACGTATACAAACTAGTGAAAATAGTTTTTATTAACTTGATTTTCATCCTCCTTATCATTTCCATCATTCGCCTGATCATTGAAGTTACGATATGTTATTTTTGAATTATTCGAGGATCCAGCTTCTTTTTTTTCACAATCTTTAAAGAATTTTTGGAAGAATTTCCTGCAATTACTTTATCGTATTTAGTGTAATATTGTATTTTGCACTTTTCTCCTCTCAGAGCCAAAATATTATTCCCTTTCTATATATTGCAGCTGTTCGTTGCACCACACAACGCATTGAATTTTGTAGTTTCTGATTACACTCATCCATGTACTTTGTCTATCAAATATGAAAGTATGCTGCATTTGCACTTCGATTTATCGTCGAACGATAAGTAATGAAAATGAGAGGAGATTCAGACACCTCGATCATCTGTCATTGGGGTATCTTGGATGTTTTAAAGCAAAGTGTGCTAAGGAGTTAAAAATATTTTATAACATCCAGGCCACTATTTGCACTTGCTATTTCATTAATGACTAATTGTTATCAGTTAGCGAAAATATTATATGTATTGGGTAATATCTACCATCGCTAGGCCACTGCTGCCAGATTGATAGTCTTAACTGAGTGTAGAATATTGTAATTGTCCAAAAGAAATCGGTTTAAGAGACTTATTATTCAGTTATATTTCACTTTTGGTATACAACGGTAACAGTTCTGGAACTTATCTAAGGTCATTCGTGTTTCTAATCCATTCCGCCTTCCTGGCATGAATCTTCTTTGAAGACAAGGTTTGCTTTCAAATCATTCATGCATCCAAGGAAGTTTAAAACAAGCTTTTATTATTGTGTGAATATGGAATGTAACGACCAGAATTTATGAAAAATGTATTTATTAATATTTAAGAGGACAAAACACACCTAAACAAACATTTAACACATAAAAAGATACAGAGCTTGAGTCTCAGCAACGAACTCTCGTCTCCCACAACGGCGACGAAGCATCTCGTGATTAATCCTGCAACATGGCCAACATGGCGCCATACAGGATGTGATTCGAGTTGAGAGATTTTAAGCAAATCCCACATTATTATTGTTATATCCAAGCTGACGAGTGCTACAATTTCTTCCAGGCAGAAGAGATGACGGACAGCAGGCGATTCTCGACTGCCAAACTCCTGATTGACGTGAAAGCCGTCGACAATCATCCTCCCGTTTTGATTCCTTCCGCCATGGAGGGGTATGTGGACGAGAACTCTCCGATCGGCACCACTGTGACTGTCGACAAAGAAGGGAAGGTACCTTTGGCCCTGAAAGTCACCGATGCCGATTTGGTAAGTTGCTTTTTTTCACATCGATTCCTTTACATTCGCTATCAAACTGAGTGACCAGAAAGAAAGAGGAACTTTATGTTCGAATTTCGATTCGTTCCTGCAGCTTTAAGATTTATTGCTCCAATTCTTTCTTCCCTTCATTCAAGAGCACTAAAAAAACTTTGGAATTTGCTGCTGATTGAGAAAACGAGGCTCGTGAATGATTTTGACAGCTGCATGATTGAGGTTTGGCTTTAATTTTCTCTAAAATAAAGAATTTTTTCAGTTTTTCTCTTAAGATGATCTGAATTTTATAGAAAGACAACTAAGTTAAAACATTGAACGAAAGGAGAAATTTTGGACGTATATAACTTCCGAGAAAAATAATAGCCAGATTATTGGCATGCGTTATGTATAATAGTATAACAAAGGACATCTCAAAAATATTTTCGATTAGTATGAAGCATATCCAGAGGCAGGTCTTGCAATCTTTAGTTTAAATATGCAATCTACAAGAAATCCAACTGATTTCACTGATACTAAAAAAAGCAGGTTTTGGGTGTTCAGAACACAGATAGAACATTCGTTCAGTGAAAAAAAAAGGTTTAATTCGAGAATCCAAATTTATTTTTGATCATATAAAGGGATGGAGTAAATAGCTTTAAATTCGCTTCTATGGGCTTATATTTAAAACATATTTTGTTTCTTTGCTTCTATTCTATGCTGATGAGTTAGACTTCGGAGTGGGAAACTGCCGCCACTACAACGTTTGTAATAAATTTCATGTAGTGGTAGGAAGATGAACTAGTAATCAAATTGGTAAGCCATGGCGTTTTTTTCTAAAACAATGCCATCTATAACACTTAAAACAATGTATTCTACAACACTTAATAATCTGGTGACAAGAGTTTAATTTTCATTTTATTTTTTAACACTTTCTATTTTTTAACATTCATTTATGTACATTAAAAAACAAAATATAGTATTATTATGTTTATTTTTTTAAACCGTTATACTTTGAAAGTTTTATTAATTTTCAATGTTTCATTTTTATTTCTATGCAATCTATTTCATTGATAATAATTTTACTTGATTTAGTTGATTGTATCCAGTGAAGAGTGTTGAAAATAAAATTTATTTATTTATTCAAAGAAAATCAGCTCCATCTTCTATGCTTGATAAATTTTGCAAGAAAAAATAAAAAGATTTTAATTTCAGGCATTACAAGAAATATTGTGTGTGTACTAAAATTATTACGAATTATAATCTTAAATTTATTTTCAAATTTAATTAAAATTATATAAAACTTACTACATGAAACCTGTATAATTAGAAAAGAAGTATTTAGAAATTTTAAGATGGTATGAAACTCCCATTATGCTCTAATAAATTTTTTTCAAAAATTATCAAAAGACGTTTTTAGATCTAACTTTTCGGTTTATATATAATTATGAATATGTTGCATTTTCATGCCTCATTTTTCTTCAGATTCTATGTTACAGATGAGAAATTTAATTTATTGATATTTCAGAGCGGAGAAGAAGGTCAAGTTTCATATATTTTCGAAGTAACTACCAATTCGTTTCGAGTGAATTCCGATGGCTACTTGGTGGTCAACGAAGCTAATTTGGATCGAGATCCTCCCAATCCCAACAAATACACATTTCAGGTATGCATTCTCTCTTTCAAACGAAGTATACTTTGCAACGTCGTGGTTTGTTGTTGAATTTAAAGGAAATGTGTGCACAGTTAGGCTATTGAACTGCACTGATACGAGCATGGTTTATCTTAATTCTATTACTTTTGGATAGAATTTGGTTGTCAATAACAAAATTGTATATTATATATATACATAACATAATACCATCTTGGGCCCCCGGTGCCTATAACATTAAGTTATCTAACCGGTTAGAAGGGCACAAAATGGAAGGAAAAAAATGAGTAAGAAAGATATAAGAAATAAAGAAAGAGACGGCAAAGCATCCAGGTATCTCCAGAGAGAATCCCATTGGTGTCGAATCATACACGACTGCATTCAGTTTTTTGAAGAGGTAATAATTACATGGGGGGAACAAAAATAAGTTACACTTTTAAAGTTATATTTCCGGCTGACTATGATTGGCAATTTGGTCTCAGCTATTGTATAACCCTGAAGAGGTCTTGGTATTTATGGATATGGTTTATTATGAAGTGGATCTTGCTGCGTGAATGGGTGTTCGATGTAACTCTCCTGTACCATTTCTCAAAACGTGGCTCTGGCTTTCTCATGTGCCATGAGAGAGTCAGTAAGCATTCTGTGGCATAGTGAATTGGCGTACACTCCCGAGTATCCGGTTCGTGACTACCCGACTTCTGTACTATCCGGTCTAATTTTTCAAAAACTAAAAACTGTAATTTTGTCCCTCATCTTAGAGTTACATTTTCATATCTGTATCATTTATCAATGAAAATAAAACCTGTTTAACCCTTTATTGACCGAATTATGTTGCCATCAGTTTTTTAACTTCAGTTTTGCACCAGTAGTTTAATTTTCTTACAGAATTCCAGGGAACCCAAGAAAAAACTTTAACAGAAATATTTTAATTAATTTAATTGTTAATTAAATATTTTTAATTCCTACTTTATACTAACTTCATGTTATTTTGGTTGCATTATCCGTGTTCTGTTGAATACAATCAGCAAAAATAGTCGTATAGTAAAGATATCAGCTAGATTTAAATGGTACTTTTAAGTACCGTCAGTAAATAAAGGGTTAAGCCAACTTTCGCACAAATTAGACCTACGATTTACATCAATGTTTTATTTAGGTTCCCTGCATTTAAGTTAGGCATTACAGTATTTATGTTAAAATGTGAACAGTTAACAGTTTATATCCTTTAATATTTTACATCCGGTAATTCGGCAAGTTACCGTCATCTGCTTCTGTGATTCATCGAGCCGCGGTTACGTTCACATTGAGATAAATGGAAAGTTTAGTACTCGGTAAAAAAAAAATAAGATAAAACGTATTATAACAGTGAGCTTTGGCATAAAAACTTTGTCTACTGGTATTGCTGGGCCAAGAAATGAGTTCACAGAACTCTGGTTTATCCGACTATTTTGTTATCCGGCCTGCCCTTCCGCCATTTTTGGACGGATACTCCGAA
>JAPMOQ010045086.1:0-12271 GCA_026543055.1 Argiope trifasciata
ATGCCTTTTATACTTCGTGAAAAATGGTGAAAGTGAAAAAAAAAAAAAGAAGAAAGCATTCATATTCTTCTAACTGGAGCTCTGTGGGTGAACACATTAATGTTCACGGTTCAACCAGTGCTCAACAATCAAAGATATCCAGCTATCTTCCTTAAGTATTCGACTGGTATGCCCAAAGGGCTCGTAAGGTTCCCCGCCGAGCTAGCTTACGCATAGATCAGAAAATATTCTGAAATATAACCAACTTTCGTTCAATGTTTTCATGTCCCAAAACAAAAAGAGACGATGTAATAACAAATTGTATATACCAGTAGTAAAAAATAAATGTTAATACAATACTAGATTTCGACATGGAAAATTTATGCATATGTATTTAATTATTTGGAATACTTTCACAATGAATGATGATACAAGAACGTTTGTTTACTTAGTGTAGGTATATATATAAATTTTAAAAAATTCTGGTAAGGAGAAGGATTCTTGTGTTTCTATTTTGATCCTTCGTTATTTATAAATAGTTCTCATCAAATGATAAAAAAAATGTTGAAAGTTAAATTAATTTTTTATGCTAACATTCATAATTGAAAAGTTAGGTATTACTATATAGATATGAATAAACATCTTATGTAATCTTTTCTCTTATTAAAATTTTTATTTATTTATTAACATTTTTATTTGCAAGTGTCTTCCATCCATATTTCTACTGAGAATCTTAAAATTACAGTAGTATAAAATAGCTCTTTATTTGTATTAAATGTGAGTTCAATCAGAAATTTTCTAGGAAACAATAAATTAAAAGTTTTGTATTATAAATATTCATTAAGACATGTATTTAATGAATAAGGCATTTTGGAAATCACCAGCAAGAGTAGTTTTTACATAATGATGCTGAAGCCCTAAAAATTATCCCATGTCCTAAGCAATTAAATAAATTGGGACTCCTGATTTATCTTTATTATAAAGACTATTAACTTATTCCTTATGTTCAGTGCATTGAATTTTCTAAATAGTGTACATGTTTTTGTTCAGAGTAATTTAATTCTGAATTAGAGTAATTAAGTTTCTAAAAGATAACTATTATGATCATGTCACTGAATTTAATTTAATAATTCCAAGCCATAATAATCCACTTAACTTATTGTGGAAAATAAAGTACCTTAGATTCCTTATTTATAGATTAAATTTTACACTCTAACAGTTATTTAGGTTCAAAAAATTTTATTCATCAGTTTAAAATATAAAGTTTATTAAACATATTTATATATTCTGTCAATATAAAAAGAAGAAAATTCTATTTAGCAAATACGTTGAACTGCAAAATCAATGTTATAAAATCGATACCCACTTATCCCGCCTCTTTTTATTGCTTTATTGATCTGAAAAGGGAAAGCACCTGCATATTCTTAAGTTATTAAGGAGTTTAGAATAATAAATTAAAGTTTTGTTGTAACAAAAAAAAAAAAATTATTTATAAGAAATAATCAGTTACATTTTTTACTGCATGGTATAGAAAGTTTTATTAATAAATAAATATGCATATGTATGATATATATTGTTCCAATGTATAAATCAATTATTGTCAGTAAAGTTTGAAAATTTTCCTCGGTTAATATGTAAATTTCGAACTCCAAAATATTTTATTGCATTTAACATTAACGCATCAGCTGATAGCTTTTTTATTCAAATTTTTGGTCTAATATATATACACAAAAAGTTGTAAAACAGTATAATTACATTCAAATGATGTTTTGTTTTGAAATTATGATTTGATTATAATTATACCCTTCTTTAATACATTTTTAAAAAGAGGCGTCATTATAAAAAGATCAGTGTAATCATTTTAATGAAAAACAAAAATAAATAAAAGACCATAATTATAACCTATAAATTACATATTTATGTATGGTATTTAATTGTCATATAAAAGTAAAACCAAAAATATAATGCTTCAAATATGACAATTCTGTTCCAGTCTATTTGAAGACGAATTTGAAATTTCTTCCCTTATTATAAGGAAACAAAACATAAAATGCACACTTTTTGCTACACATAATATTGACATATACATATAGACAGGAATTAAACGTTCAGACGAACTTAATATAATTTTATTCAAAAGTGGCGTATATAAAATTCCAAAATCCCGAAATGGGAATCGCGACAGCTAATGGGTTAAAAGGAATATTAGAAATCACCAATTTAAAAAAAAAAAAACTTACAGTATTATTATTATTATTATTTGTAAATAAATAATTTGTAAATTTTAAGTGGAACTGCCACCTTTTCTTCATATTATCTAAAAGAAGGAACAAACTTTACTCTTCGTTGTTGTTTTTTTATGATAATGGAGTTACTAAAAGCAATGTTGGCTTTATTTTATTTAGTGATGAAATGTTTAAATTATGTATAATAGCAAAACAATTATTTTTTAATTGATAAATAAATTACTGTATAATGTGAAAAAAAAATTGCCACTGCAATGCTTTTTCAGATACATGGACCCCTCTGTGCTTTTGCGCAAGTACAAACGGGCTGCTTCGCCCAAACAGAAATCGGGAGAATGATGTTACTGGAGACATTTATCTTTCATTATAAAACAATGAAGTGCTCATCTTACTCACTGGGTATCAGCCCTCTGGAAAAATGTCCAAAAATGATAGGCGTGTCTTTCTGAAATGGAAATTCTCAGACATTAAGATAAACAGACTCATTTTAAGTGCCACATTAATGTTCTTTTATTATTATTATTATTATTATTATTTTAGAAATGCACACACATACGCTCGCGCGTTCACGTTTGTTATTTATATAAGTTGACAGATAAAAAGAATTGAAAACTCATAAAAGAATACTGAAAAAATATTGAAAATTAAGTTTCATCTAGTCAAATTATAGCTTTTTAGTTTTTGATATTAATTTCAAACTTTCCTTGTTATGAATAGCAAAAAGTTTCAAACATAGGTTGTTGGAATGAACCCCATGCAAATATTTGCTACAACTCATTAATATTAATTAATATATTGTTAATTGTGTCTAATTAAGAAAATAAATTTAAGAAATTTGGAATTAGCATGGTTATGCCATTAGTGTTGTAATCTTGAAATTGATTTCCACTATCTGTATTTTATTTATTGATTTCACCTTATTGATTGATTTACTAAATTCATTGCTTGCTTTGAATTATACTCATTGCTCAAGCGTTGCTTTTTCCAGCGTAAAACTCCAAATTCGGTATGAATTTCATAAAGAAAAAGAAAGTAAAAGAAAAGAAATTGTATTTAACTTTTGTGCAAAATTCATAAGTTAAAGAATCACAGTAATGTAAAAAACTGTTCATTTTTTTCTCATCAATATATTTTATATTAGGTAGAGATGTATGACAATTTTTTAAACAAAATATTCACAATGGTTGAAATAAGTTACATTGATTTTACTTATCGAATTCTTTCTTGAAATGTTAACTTTTAATATCATCATGTAGATGGCAGCACAGGCATGAATAATTTTACGAAGTCGGTGTTAGCCATTTTTGTTACTGTTGTATAATTACTTACCCTTAAAAAGCAAAAAAGAAAAGGAACGAATGAAAACATGGCTGTACAGTTTAAACAAAGCCTGTTTTTGTTTCTAAAAATATCGAATGTTTGCAGAAACATGAACTTTGTAATGGTAGATTTTTGAGAATGAAATATTCATGTGGCGAATGTATAAAAAATGCTTACAAACAAAGATAACTGACTTTTTAAAAGTGACAAATTTTACTTCCAAATACCAATGCTTGTTAAGTGTCGTGACTTTCTTTACAAGTTAAATTGGTCGTATTTCCATCTCTTTCTTTCTAGTTTGTTTCTTTAGTTTATAGTTTCATGTTTTAAGGACATGTGGCTTAAGTAAATGTACCGGTTTTGAGGTTGGAAAATCCCAGATAGAAAATTTAATTCGACTATAGATCCCTTCTATATGTGAAACTTCTACGTGTTGATTATGGCGTCATAATACAAACGCCATCACTGGAATGGCTTAGAAAGAGAGAGGGTCTGCCAGCCCAGGCCCTGTCCTTCTTACTTGACCATGATTCAAAATTACGAAACCCGTCACAAAGCCTCGTGTAGCAGAATAATTGATAGTCATATAATTAAGCTAAACTTTGTGGCTCATTTTTATCTATTGGTATTGGCATCGACTCTGTGAAGAATATAGGGAGAAAATACTTTTTTGATATATTTTATTATTACTTATTTATTACTATTTTAATATATTGTAATAGACTATACTTTTTGAGCCAAAAAGCCCCCTCCCAAAACAATTTGTTTTGCCCCAAACGCCACTTAATGTCGCTGCTTTTGAACAAAATCTGACACTAGAAAGATTTTGTGTAGGCTTGTTCTTGCGCATCTAAATTTGATATGACATAAATAATTATTTTTACATAATAGATTCCGTCATTCAAATTTCGATAGTATTATATTTTTGTAAAAGGATTATTAATGAGCAAGAATATTATAGCTATATAATAAAACAAATAAAATTAGCATGTTTTAAAAAGTAATTTTCTGTGTTAATATTAAACTTTTAACTTGGAAACCAAATATGCGATGAATGAAATTTTGAATTTCTTCAAAGGAAAATCTATCTAACACCTATGTTCTATTGAAAAGAGTTCAATGTTGAAGAAAAGTAACTTAGTAACAATTGACTTTTATGTACACTGAAAGAAAACGAAAGGAAAAAAAATGGCACAAAATAATGATGTAGAAAATTGGAATTCAAATATCCTTCATTTTAAAAACAAAGAATGATAAAAGAATATGAATCAATACGATTTTTAGAAAATTTATGATTTTTAAAAACGATTTTTAGAACAAAATTTATTTCTTAAGTTATGATCTCTGATTTGTATTGCACTGGCTGAAGATTATTGATCGCGAGTCCTAGATTTTTACTGTGCACACGCGAGCAAGAACTTACAAGTTATTTGTAATTTGTTTGGAAAAATAGATTATAAAAGTTTATCAGCATATATGCTGATGAAAGTAAAAATTTCCCATCATTTTGGTCAGCGTCTTTATCGAGTGCGAAATTTTAACTTCTGGATGTTTTTGCGTCTAGCAAATGATACATTTTTTTTTTTTTCTTTTAATGTTTAAATTGGCTGATTTATCGGCGTCTGATGTTAATTCATTCCATTCACTTTACATGAATGGATCGATTTCTTAATGTTTTGACGTCAAGCAATTGAGACATTTTTTTTTTCTTTTAATGTTTAAATTGGCTGATTTATCGGTGTGCGATGTTGATTAATTCTATTCTCTTTTAAAGAACTTAATTGAAGGTGGTTGCTAGTATTTTCTTTTGGTGTGCGTTTTTTGTTTTGTCATTACATATTTCTTTGTAAGTGGATTACTATTTGGATTTTCGTGTTTAGTTTTGATTTGAGTATTTGTGAACTTTCTTTATAGAGAAAATCCCACAACAAAGAAACAAAACTGCTCGTGTTATTATATATTTATATCTGGAAAATACTTCAAATAATAATTGTTTAACATTTCTTCAGCACTGTACTAATGAGTGTGGTATTTTCTACTACAATTTTTATTAGTTAACCTGTGTTAATCAGATCTAAAATATTATGAACAGGATAACAACTGGTCTAGATGAATATAAAGGTACATTATTTGTAGTCAGTATTTTCCTTATTTAAAATTAAAATGTAGCATAAAACTCTTAAAACTACTTTTTCTGATTGCTTTGAAAGTTAAGTGTTTGCCTTTAATTCAATAAATTTTATTAAATTTGGTAAATTGCTATAAATAATAACAATAATATATTTGCTATCATCTCTATGTCAATTCCATTTCGTACCACCTATATGTCTCTCATTTCATAAAAAGAGGGTTTAAGTTAATGTTTAATCTCTAGGCAACCATATTTATTTGCTTCTTTATTTATAATGTGATTTTTCAAGTAATTTATCTTTATAGTTCATGTGAAAATAATGGTAAATTTGGAGACCGCATCATCATGTTAACTGGAGTTAAATAATCATTTTGATTTTATTTTTATGATTTCCACTTCTTTTTTCACTAAAAAAAATAATTAAAAATCATAAAATTCGCCGTCGTAAAAATTTTTTAGTGTTTTTCCTCTAAAAGTTGATTGTTTTGGAGTTTTATTTCATGAAATCCCGTATTAAAATTGAAATGATAAGAGTCTTTCATTGAAAATGTGTAAATATAGTCTTATAAAATGTTATTTCTGTTTAACTTTTTTCAGTACTTTTAGTAAATTCGTACATTGCGAAGAAATAGAAGCAAATTGTATTCCATTAAGTACATTAATTATTAAGTACAATTCATACAATCAATTAAGTACATTATTATCATTATTTGCTGTTTTATTAAAAAATATGGTTCAATATTTACTTTAAATGGCAAATCAACAAAAATAGGGCTCTTCGAAATCTGGAATAAGTTATAAAATTTAAAGCAACTTTTAAACTACTCGCAAGCATGAGCTGCAGGACCACCGTTAGCTTCTAAAGAAATTAATCAGTGTTGCTATTCAACAGATTTCAAAAATCATTTGTAATAAGTTAGATGTTCTGCTCAAAACAATTTTGAAATCAGAAACATATTCGAATTACGAGTAAAGAAGTTATTACTATAATTTTTTTTTAAAAATTAACCCTCAAATATTTTGCTTCTTATGATAAGATTAAAGTATTGCAATTTTATTTTAATATTATAGAATTTAAATTTTGTTTCATCACATTTCGGAAATAAATAAATACAAAATAATGAAATTTGAAGTATTTTTTTTATTGTAAATTATTAAAGTACATACATCAATCCTTATTCTAATCAAGATAACTTAAATAAACAAAGGTACATAGAAATAAGGTTCTGTCATTGACTGCAATAAGTAATAAGATTTACTTAACCAACTCAGCCATTTAGGTGCATTTCTTTACCTTTCTTGATATCGATTCCGGCCTTATATAAGGATTCATCCTGCCAGAAGGTGCCAACTAAAGCCATGTCAACAAGCCCTACCTAACAATGAAAGAAGGCAGCTTCTTACCGAACCGGGCTCTCCTAAAATTCCATGCGTTGTAGAAGGTGCCTTAAATAGGAATTGAGGAATGTCCGGTATGATGGTTGGTTTTGTGACGAATTCAAAAATAGTGATGTTGCTCCTCTGGGCTCTCATCGATGATGGGGCATACCTTTGTAGGGGCTATTAGAAGTCGGCCATCGTGTTCCATTTTATGTTTTGTAATGGCTCGGTTAGTCAAGTTATCCCTGGTGCTAGTGTAGGACGGGTTTCGATTTCATAGAATATAGTTTGAATTCTTTAAAAAGAGCTGCTGAAGAATGGCTTTGTTGCTGCGAACTTTGATCAGCAACCTCAATTTCAGCGAGTCGCAGATGATGAGTCGTTGCACTCTTTGTTGGCCTAAAAATTTTGACAATATTATATCTTAGTTAACTTTCAATATCTCAAGTGTTTATTCATTTTTAATGTTAATTTATTCTAATCTGTCTCATGCTATTAGATATATGAGTACAAAAATTGTACACATAGATTCATGTAATTTTATGCCACCCACCAACTAATCACAGTCAGACTACAATGTCAGAAACATCATGGGATTTCAGAATCAAAACGTTAAAGGAGTTTAAATGATTATAACTCGATTGTTTTTAAATTCCTCCTGCCTTATAACTTCTATTAATTTGAAATACCAATCATATTTTCTATAAAAAGGATAAGATTAAGATCAAGCTATTTTAAGGGGGGGAGTTACAGGATTTTTTATATCGTTTATCTCTTTTAAAAAATAAGTGAAAACATTACTGTTGCTCTTCTACATTACTACCCTCAGATGATTATCACTGCAGCATTTCATGATAGATAAAATATCTAACATATCCTGCATAACTAACGTTTCCAGCAGATGGCGCCACGTTGGATCAGTAAAGATAATCGTATGCTTTTTCTCCCCTAAGTTTAATGAAGCTTTTTCTCCCCTACAACGAAAACAAAATACTGAAACAGACACTCATGAATATGTATACTTTTGTCCTTGTATTTTAAACATTTCAAAGTATCCTTCACACGAGCATTAAAATTTTGATTTCAAAACAAAACTTTTCTTTTATAGTAAAAAATTCTGAAAAATAAAATTATGAGCATCCATTTCAGAAACAATTATTTTGTACTGAATTATTGGTATTTTAAAGGTTACACCTATTAATAGTCATCATTTTCATTTCGCTTCTATTAGATGTTTTTTTTTTTTCCCCTCTCACATGCCAACATAAGCTTTCTCATAATTCTTTATATTAATATTACTGGAGGCAAACATCCTTCCTCAAAAGGAAAGTCGCTGCCGGTAGGATTCGAACCTACGCGGGGAAACCCCAATGGATTTCAAGTCCATCGCCTTAACCACTCGGCCACGACAGCTTGTGATGTGGTACTTATTTTTGCTACGGAAAAAGGAATCATGATTTCTGGATATTCAGAATGTGTAGTATATCTAATATTTTTTCATGCGTTCTCTATAGTTTTATAACTTAAAACTATTTTATATTGATAATAGCATTTTTGTTCACTTCCTAATGTACTAGAGTTTTAAAATTTTGCACATTTGGTATGACAGTATACCATTTTGTATATTTTCAGGTCTTCGTTATCAATTAATCGATTTATTTAATCGTGTTTTTATTGCATACGAGTAGCACCATCTGCAAAGGGATTTAAGGGGGGTCCCATTAAGATGAGTCGGAGTGGTAATTTTATGATAATTACCAAGTATGAAATAAATTTTCCTTTAATTTGTTGTACAAAAAAAAAAAAAAAAGGAGACAGTATTAAATTTCAATTACTATCCAGAATCGATAGCATGAAATAGTGCTAAAGATTAACTCGTTATTTCTGCACGAACTGAAATCAGATTCCAGGATTTGTTTTATCCCTAAATGCATTCAGAAATGTAAAACGAAGGGCAGCACGAAATTTGTAATTGAATGCATTTAAATCAAATAAAAGGATTTTGAAAAAGTTTACATACAGCAAAGAATTATTAATCTTGCGAAATATGTAATTTAATAAATGTAAAAAACAACAAGAGCTTTTGAAAACTATTTATAATTTAATGTCGATTAAATACTCAAATCATTGGTTTAAGGAGACAACAGAAAAAGAGAGGAAAATGCTTTTATTAGAAGTAATGGGAGGCTACTACTTACTTCATCAATCTACAACTTGAATGAAGATAGATATGAAGACTGCTTGAAGAGGCTCACTTTTTTGAGACATCTGTTTAGGATTCCACTTACGGCGTTCCAAGGCGTTGAAAACTTCCAGGAGCTCTGATAACAAAAGGCGCCAAAATTTTAATTATCCATTTTCGCACCTTCTGATATCAGGCTCCAAGAAATGTGGATTTTCATAAATTTAGAAACAACCTAAAACTAATAATGCATAAACTTTAGTTGATTATATATAAAAATGGCAGGCATTTGTGAAATTTTTTACAAATATTACTCATGTTATATCGATGTGTTTCATGTTATATCGATGTGGCTTCATGTGTTTTTAAAAAAACTTTGGAGATTAAGCTTTATGTTAATTAATATTACGACGCTTACATTAGTTAACTACCGATGATTTCACTGCGATTAAAATTAAAAAAGGAGTTAAAATTAAATTGAAGGAGTTATTTACGAAGTCATTCGTGTATACATTTTAAAACCTTTAGTACAATGTTTTGTCAAAAAATAATGGAACAAAACATTAAGTATTATGCAAATAAATGTTACATTGCTCACCTTAATAATGTGCTGTTAAATCTAATGTGGTTAATCGTATTGAGATCTTCGGCAATTTCAACCAGCAATCCTTCTTCCGAAATGCCAAATTGCTTCCTTAAAAGCTGCATCAAATGGTGATTAACGATATTAAGATTCTCATTTCTTCACCGTTTGAAATCAGGCTTCAAGATTTGTTGATCCCGTTACGAATAAAGAAACCCAAATCGGAGGGTAACATGAAGATTTTAATTTAACTTAATTTCTTCAAATAAAGATGTTTCAAAGAAATTTAAATGTCACAAAAAATTAATACTCTTGCTTCAATATTAGCTGGAAATATGTAACAATATCAATAACAACAAAAAAAAAAAGGAACTGAAAATTATTTCCAAAGTGAAAGCATGCATAAAAAAACCTGCATCATATCTAGATATTACAAATAGAGGAAAATATTATGTATTTTTCTGAAATTAGTACTCAAATCCAAGGGCAACATGAAGATTTTAATTTAACTTAATTTCTTCAAATAAAGATGTTTCAAAGAAATTCAAATATCACAAAAATTAATAATTTTGCTTTAATGTTAGCTGAAAGTATGTAACAGTATCAGCAACAAAAAGAAACTGAAAATTATTTCCAAAATGAAAGCATGCATAAAAAAAAACATGCATCATATCTAGGTACTAAAAATAGAGGAAAATATTATGTATTTTTCTGAAATTAGTATTATGTAACTCACCCGAGTCAATTTATACAGATAAAAGCGATGACTTCTTCAAAGCTCCCTTTCAGAATTTCTAAAAGTAGATGTCCAATAGGTTCCTGAAGAGCAGATTTTAAAGGGTGCTAAAAGTTTAAAATTTCCAATTCAGCACTCTATAAAATCCGGGCTCCAAGAAGCGTTTAGCCATACATGTATGTATTCAGAAATTTAAATCCTTGGGGAACTTGAAATATATAACTTGACGCAAGTAAATCAAAATGAAGATCCAAAAAATTTAGATACAAAGAATGATGAACCATGCGAAAAAAATTTTGAAGTAAGAAAAAGCGGAAGAAATTATGGGAATTATTTATGAACTTCTAACCCTTAACCTAATTTTGAATTTTTTCAAATTGACTCAATTATGACAACCTTAGTCAATGACAATGATAGGCTCAAACCAGAGAGGCATCACTGAAGTGTTCTACGAGCAATTACAAGACATCAATGAGGTATAAAAATAATCAAGTTGACGAGAAGTTACACTTCCGTACTACCTCACACCATATTCTGCGAAGAGTGGATTCTTATATGTATTTTAAAGGTTACACCAGATGCAACAGAAAATTGTTAACGAACGCGGCAAAATCAATTAGAAACGGTATTATAATTTAATTTTTAACTACAAAAAAATCAATTATGCGAAAATTCTTATATGTAAAACTAGTTAGTAATATCTAAAATATTTATTTACAAAAAAAGAAATTTTTACATTCAGAAATCTTTAGCATTATGGAATACCAAGAAAATGATATAAATTTTTTTTGTCTTTTGAAGATTAACCCTAGGTTATTAACATAACTGCCGTTGAATGAGGATAGATTTGAAACGCCACCAACCAGCAGAACTTTCAGATCCCAGCGTTCGATGTCAAATAGATTCAAAAAGTGTTGACATCAAATAGAGTCAATTTTTTAAAATTGCTCATTCGACTTTTAGAGAAAATAAGCGATGATTTCCAGTTGTATTTAAAAATTCAAAGAATTCGGAAATGTAAGCTTGGGTAAACTTTGGAGAAAAATGTAGCTGAATGTATATAAAACAGTTAAGAAATATTGAAATTATTTCCAAAATGAAAGAATGTTTTAAATAAAAAAATACTTAGCATGACTAAATACGGAAAAGATGAAATATATAATTTTTTCGGATAATAATACTTTATTACTCACCTGAGTCGGGAACTTACGATTTGAAACCAGATCAAAGAAAGGACATCTTCAAAAGCATCCATCCGAAAGGTCTTCTAACTTCGTGAAGAGCTGAATTCTAGTGGTGCTCAAAATTTATTTCCAATTTAGCACCAAAGGAATTCAGTCTCCAAGAAGCCTTATACCTGTTCTTTCAACAGCCTTCCATGAAGACATCCAAGCCAATGTCGCCTAAAAGAATCTCTGGTCAGGACCAAGATACCAAGTAGCTTTCAGAAGTGCTGATTAAAAAAATGCTGAAATTTTTGAGTTATAATTTCTTTATCTTCTAAAACAATTTCTATGCCTTCTAAGGCAGGGAGCAACAAGCATTTCGTCAATTTATAGTTCGGAGTGAGCTGCAGAACTAAGAAAATCTTCCAGTAGTTCTGATTTCAAAAAGTTGCTTACATTTTAAAATTGTGATTGTAGTACAATCTGAAAACACACTCCAAGAATTATGGATCAGTTAGCATATTTTGAAAACTACAAAGAAGCAATAT
>JAPMOQ010045090.1:0-16665 GCA_026543055.1 Argiope trifasciata
ATCTTATGCCGATCGATACGTTTAATTTTTCAAGAGATGTAATCAAACAGTGAGCTTGAGAGTTGACGATTTAATAGAAGAAATTAACTTTTGCTAATTAATTTCTTGACCGTATGTTGGCACCGTTAGGTTTCAGGCCAAGAAATTAACAGAAAGAGAGTGCAGAAATTATCTCGACCGTACGTTGTCACCGTTAGGTTTCAAGCCAAGAGAAAAATAGTAAAGATTTACGAAGATCGATATGTTTGATTTTTCAAGAGATTCCATCACAAAGTGAGCGGGAGAATTAACGATTTAATGGGTGAAATTATACTATTGCAAATTAATTTCTTGGCCGTACGTTGTCACCGTTAGGCTTCAGGCCAAGAGAAAAATAGTAAAGATTAACGAAGGAAACAAATCTCAAAAAACAAAAGGGTAGCCCAACAGATACCTCCAGGTATCAAGAGCCACCGCAAAAATCTAGGAGGCAGTGTGACCGAGCCCTCTTTCCCGAAGGAAAGTGTCAGGAGCCGGGTAGCCGAAACTACATGCCACGTCGTGGGTGCATTCCACTGCGGAATCCTAGTTTTGCACAAGCGTTCGCGGAGCCAAACAAAGAATTATTCCATTGCATTTCGTACGTCCATCCAGCTCTGCTCGCTGAGTTAACAGCCACATTACTCACCGACGATCCCGCGAGGGATTTTCATCGCCGGAGCACCTTTCGGAACATACTTGTGCAATGAACTCTCAAGTTAAAACGAATTTAAAGTCTGTTGCATATAGAAATTTTCAAATTGAAAACTGCCATCTCAACTCTGTTTGCGATCATAAACCAGTACAATAACGGTATCGTTACACGGCCGAGGTGTTTTCCTTAGCCGAATTGAGGAACATTATCGTGGCGCACATCTCAAACCCAAAGGTTTGCTTGTGTGGTCCCCGTGGGGATCTGAACTTAATCATTCGCGCTCTAGTTCCTCGTTTGTCAGGAAATGGGTCAGTCACGAGCTTACACCATGGACACTGTAAGATGATCCAGAGAGAGATGGCAACAATTAAAGGAAAACTTTAATGTTTGAAAAATGTAAAGATTTGATAAGAAGAAAGCACACTGGGGGTTCTTGGTCGTACGTTGGCACCGTTAGGTTTCAGACCAAGAAATGAATAATAAAAAAAAAAAAGAGTAGAGAAAATCTCTTGGCCGTATGTTGGCACCGTTAGGTTTCAGGCCAAGAGAAAAAGAACAAAGATTTAAAAGCATAGAGTGGATAGCCAAAATGTTACTTACCTATCTTGGAGACTGGAAACCGAATGAAAATTTATCCCGTGTGCGAGGTTTTTATAGGGTGCCCTAAGCTGTGATTGGTTACTGATGACCTCATTATTCTCACTTCTGATTGGCTGATGATGACATCAAACTTAACCAATGACATCATTCGAGCATTAACTTTCATCGAGAAAAGACGTGCGATCCGAGCTCCGAGATCTTAAGCTTAATTTCCATAGGATGCGGCAATGTTTACTATTGTTATCATATGGGGGGTAGGGGCTTGTTATGGAATATTATTGGATATTATCAATTTATTTGGGATTTCAAAATGAAATTGTACATGTCACAATACAATTAACATGGTTTCCCATAGGAACTAATGGTAAAATCGAGGTTTACCTATAACTTGGGACCTATGGGGGGTAGGGTCTTGAAATTTGAAATGAAGGTATCCCTTGGGGTAATGAAACCCCTCTGATTCTGACCCCCCATGGTGACCCCCCCTGGTACTAAAAAATAAAAAAAATGTGAATATCTCGGCTGATTACAGTCCGATAGCCTCCAAAAAAAATTTTTCAGGGGTGACCCCTGGGGGGTGGGGTCAAGGTCAAATTTTCAATCGTGGATATCTCGGCTCCTATAGGACCCAGGTATATGTTGTAACAACTCTAATGACTCGTACCGACGAGACGGATGTCACTATACTATCGCGGACTTTGTACCATTTCTGGTATTTGAGTACCGGTACCAAAATTTTATTTTTCATACGATTAACACGAAACTGGGTAGATATGTAAACCTAGTCACTCTGCACATGTTAACATAAACCAGTGTTCCATAGGTTCTATAGGTTCCGTGCCAGGGGCCAAAAAAGTCGAAAATTTTCAAACTTTGAGGGGCCATAATTCCCTTATGCTTCACATGATTTGTTCACTACCTACCGGAATTTACACACTATTTGATGCTCTATCCATCGATACTCGAACTGAGTTTCTAGGTACCATAGGGACCGAGATCTGGCACCTGCACCTAAATTTTCTATCGTGAATTGCGTCCAAACTATTACACCTACGAGCATGAAACAACTACTTTTGGATTCTTCTCGATGCAAGCTCTAAAAGGATAAAACTCCCATATCTCTAGCTGGTCGAGAATCAAAGTTGCAATCCGGACCCGACCTTTGTTAAAATCCGATACCCTCATAACTCGGCCCCTAATGATGCAAACGACTCGAAATTCAAACCACAGACTCGTCTCTGGATACTAAACTCAAATGACCCTGAAACAGGTCTCTAGCCATATTCAGTCATATGACCCATATATTCACTAAAACGATCGGTTTTCCGGCTCCCACGGATCAGCTATGGCCGCTTATCACTAGAAATTTTTAACATTCATCTTTAATCGTCGAAAAGATTCACATAATGTGTAACACGTGATTATCAATCAATAATTAAACCTCTAACAAAATCGATCTAAATATATGAAATTTAAAAAATCGATCTAAATATCTGCTTTATTCGCAGTTCAGACCTGCATAGAGGGCAGGTAGTGTTTTCCACTGTTCCAAGCGCGATACATGATAGGTATGGCCACATATCGTCCTCACCTCGTGATATAGAGGCTATGAGTAAATAATACGTTCTGGTGGTTTTCCAAAGCAGTTGTTCGGACATAGGGTCGAGTAATAGATTCCAATACTAACCCATTTTTTCCCACTGTTCCACGTTTCAAGTTCTTTTTCAAGTTCAAGTTCAACAAGTTTCTTTTTTGGTCATTGCCAAATGAATCAAATGACAAATAGCCAATATTTTCCAAACAGCCCATGGTAATCCTTGAAATCCTTTATCCAGCTCTTAGAAAGCTTCACCGTACAATGATGCATACAACATTATGAAAGCCTGACATGATCCAACTTAGGTTGGTTATTATGCATATAGTCGCACAATATGTTACGATAACCTCTAATCTCAAGTATGTAGCCTCTGAAAAGGAAATCTGATGGATTCACTAGTTAAACACCAGTAGTCTTTACAACAAATCACACACATACGAAAAAAACACCCATTTCCTATCTTGGCCAGTTCACTGAACTAAAATCTTTGGGATATGTAGAAACAGGTAGGAAATTATGCACCGAGTTAATATACATGTTTCCCATCATTTATTTTCTTTAAACAAATTCGTCACTGTAATGAGAAACTGAAATAAATGTTCCTAATTATTCTGGACTCGGGTTAATAGAAATGTTTCTGTATGAACAACAGATTGATGATTCTGGCAAAGAATAATTATGATAATCAATTTTAAAAAAGTGATCTAATAAAAAAAATTTCACGAAATCTAAGATAAAAATTATTTGTCTTTATTATTCGAATTTCATCTTTATCTCATATTATTATTTTAAATTTAAAAAAAAAAGAAAGAGATGGAGAGAGATGATTGGGAAATTCGTTTTTAATTCCCTTAACCAACCACCTATCTTCTAAATGCTGTGGCATTTTACTTTTATATCCTTCTTATATACTAGTTATTAACAAAATCCTTCTTTATCTTTCATTAACAGAAGAAAATCAGGTGATCAGATAGATAAAATAATGTAAACGGTTTGAAAATCAAGGCAAAAATAGTTTTAAAATATTGGTGAAAAATTTTAACATTTTAATTTTTTTTTATATTTTAAAACAGTGCTAACAGTGAGAACCACAATTCCCAAAGAGATCTATTCAGGCACTGAAAACTGCCATTGGGATTCATCAATTTCTTCACTTCAAGTACTATCATCTGTTGAGAGAGTGGTTTAAAGGGTCCATTCCTCATATTAGAGGTATTAAATGATCGACCTTGCAGTATGATTAGTAGAATTCTTGAGCTAATTAATCATGAATGTCTAAAACAATAATAATATATTGCTTTTTACTTTATATAATTATATCCATATTAAATTTCATTAAACTATGTCAATTAGTTTTTCAGAAATGCATAATGTTAAACAACAAAGTTTACACACAAAAAATTGAATGTTATATAAATGTATATTTTGCAGAATTTATTGCCAACTTATTCATACTTTTACCTATCTCAACTTTGATAATATAATTTCAATATACATGATGCTTAAATTAAGATTATTTCTCCTGAGAAAGCAAGGGCTATACACACAAGGCTATAAGAATTTAAAATGTTTTAAAAATTTGCAACACTTTTAACAATAAAACAACATTTATTTATTTTTTTTACTTTATTTATGATACAACAATGAATCATATTATTACACAATGAAGTGAGAAATGTGACATTTATACAAACCAGTCATAAAAACTATATTGGATGCAAACATAACAAAAAGTCTGCAACATGTTAGAAATATAACAATATGTTGAAAATATTTTGAAGTCAATGAAAATGCAGCAATTTAAAAAATATTCATATTCTTTGTAAAAGTTTCATCAGAAACAATATTCATTTGCAATAGGATCAATTCCCATGACATCATGATCACATGATAAAAGAAATGCCATACAGGATTTACTAAAATATTGTAAAAATTATGTTGAAATGGCCTTTTTCCCCCACAACTGCAAAAAGCACAGTGGTGAGCATGTAATATATATCATGTAAGCATAAATCGACTTATTTTCATAAAACTTTTCATGAATTTAAGCAGAATTTTTTTAAAATAAGGTTAAATGTTCAAATTAGATATTCATCTAATAATATATAATACAAAATATTTGAAAAACATTTTTTTTTGAAAAAAAATTAACATTTTTTTAAATGTTAATTTTAAATCATCTGATTTTGGAATTACCAAATCAAATGTGAATTATTAAGAAGAAATTAATTTTCTTAATATTACTAAGCCAAAATATTTAATTATAATAAACAAATGCTCTTATAAAAGAAATATCCCATATGACAGAAATTCTATTTTAAATCCAGTTATACAGAGAAAGAAACATATATAATTTCATCTATATGGAAATCCCCTCTTGATTATTTTTTTCATTAAAAGAAAAAATTATTTTATTAATGAGAATGAAATGATTAAATAAATCAAATACAACCTTTAGAATTTTAAACCAAATTATTATAATAACTTTTTTAACTTACCATTACAACAAACCATAGAAACCCAAGAAGAACAGACTATCAGAAATATATAACACTAAGACCTGATAAAAAAAATTACAAATAACCAAAAAATTTTTTAAAAACCATTAATTTCCCTTCAATCTTATGAATTTTACAGATGAAAACCAAACACGTAATTCATATTTAATATAACATCAACGTAACAAAGCCAAGCAATTGAGATGCATACACACATTTCAACCAAATGGATAATAATAATAGATTCATAATGCATGTAGTGATATCCTTAATTTAAATTGTAATTAATTTTTTTAATTATACCTTAAATCAGACCATGTTATTTCATTCTAAAATATTTTCTTATTTCTTAATCCAAATTCCACTTTTTTATTTAATTATTTTTTAATGAATTTTTAAAAATGGATGGATACTGCAATTTCACCCACTTTTTTTTAATGTCTTTGGCATTCTTTCAAAGATTCTCTTTCCTAAATCGACATGAGTCATCCCCTCCCCCAAAAAAATCTTTATCAGAATATCTTCATGAAATTACTAAAGGGAAACATTTCTGTCAAACTGCTCTTGTATCATTATGTAAACAGACATGTATTTTTTATCATAAATTTCCCTATATACATATATGTTTTCTGAGGTGAAATAAACAGAATTTTATTTCAAAACTGTTTTCTTTTTGACTACATATCTGTGAAATTTTAATTCCTATATATAATGCTAAAAATAAAGTTCAAGGTAAAGAAAAACATCTCAAAACAGTGGTATTCTTGCATGAAAGAAAAGCACACAAAGAACAATTAAAACTGTTGATAAATAAACAAATCAAAATTTCTACATTGAGTTCCTCAACTAATTAAAACATATATTGCAAGAAATTTGCTGTATCTTTTTGGTATAAGTATATTAAAATTTCTTTGTATTTTGATTTTCATTCATCTGATTTCACAACAATGCAAAAAATAATTACACTTTTTGTCTATGTCAACAAACCTTAAAAATAAAAGACAAAGTTTCCAAAATTCAAATTAACAAGATAACTTTGACATAAGTATACTCAATCTTAAATAATACAATTCAATGATAATTTATTAATTATTCAAATGGACGACTATTTAAAAATGAAAAGTGATATAAATATCAAGTAATTGATTTAAAATTTGTTTTAATTCCTATTAATATGAATATATTATAAATTTTCAAAACAAAATTTCCCTGGAACATTAGCAATTTGATCAAATGAATTGTACCTATTTCCAAAGTTCATATATCAATATATTCTCTATATATAGGCTTTGCAAATGAATTGCACAAATGATTTTGCACAGTGACACAGTAGTTTCATTCCATAAACAACTATATACTCACAAAATAAATTTTTACGATTGTATAGTTGTATATAGACAAACATAAACTATAACATGCATTAATTGTTTTGTATTGTCTGCAGATTCTGCAAATCTTGCATTAAAAAAAATGATTACAAGATACAACTTTTGCCTTTTATTTCAAACTTAAAATCCCTGACTTCTTCATTAGCTGTTCTACATATTATTCTCTAAAGATGTCTTTTATGTTATTAGAGGGGAAAAACTGCATTTTTTACAAAGAAAAATCAACCAAGAAAAATTTTTCGTCAATAAGGAAATAAAAAAGTAAATTCTAATCCCTGAGGACAATTTTAGGCATTAATAAGATTGGCAATTTTCCTCAATATCAATCAGAACAGTGATTTTCTCCAAACAAAATCACTCAATATTGATTCTGCTTCAATAATTAAAAACTAATTTAATTCGTTTGAAAAATTATTAACATTCTATTGTACAGCAGAACTGTACTTACATCTAAGACAAATAGATAAATTATCTTCTTATCTAAATAAATAATCACAACATCATTTTTATCTATTTCCAGAAATAATCACAAAATTTAAAAAAAAAAACTCTAACTTTATCAATAGATTTTTAATGTTAATTCCACTAAATGTGAAGTTCTTTTTGATTATTCATTCAAAGTAAGTCTCTTTCCCTTTTTTTCTTGTTCTAATGAGAGTCAAGAGTTATACTAATGACAAAAAGGAAACTATAAGAAATGCAGAAAACCTGAACAATGTAAAAATAAAAGTATTGATATGAAATAGTTTCTTTATATTTTAGATTTGCAATTATTTTTGTTAGAAAATGGATCAAAATATTGAGTTAATCTTACATTACATCCCTCAATAATGTTGACTGCACTTTAAAATATAAAGTAGTGCATCAAATAAATATGGCATTATTATATTCTAATAATCATAACTGACTGAACCAATTAAAGATTTCATAAGAGTGGCTGAATGCAGAAATAAACAATGTAATAAGCAAAAGGGTAAACAAAGAGCTAAAATTCATAAAAAGTATGAAATATAATTGAGAAATTAATAAAGTGCCTTAATCAGAAAAAATATTTTTTTTTTAAATGTTATTTAAAACAATTTTGGGATTTGTTTATTTAGGCATTTCAATAAAATTATAATAACAGCACTGCTTTATACATTGTACATTTGTAAAAGTTAATAAATGAAATAAATTCAAATAGAATTTTAATTCTTTCAGATGTGTTCATTTAATAGTCATTCTGCATGTATTTAAATTAAATGTTAGAACATATTAGTTTCAGATACATAAACTATTCTTGAAAAATGAATGATATTTCAAATGTAAGCATCCGAAATTTCAATTCCAAGTATATGGATACAAACAATGTAATCCAATTCTGCAAAATTAAATGCACAAAAATAACATTCTATGAAACTTATAACTCAAAAAAAAAGCATATCTGGTTTTTCGGTAGTGATTGTAAAATGACTGTAAAGGATGAGAAAACAATGAAGTAGCTTTATAAGTAAAATTCCAAGTCTATCCTTTTTGAATTATAAAATGAAGTATCCTGTTTTCCACATTGCCAAACAAATACACCATTTTCAAAATATTTCTCATCAACCCACTGTTGCATTTGAGAAGTGGGATAAGGTCCATATACGTTAGCATCTTCTTTATCTTCCCATTTGAATTCCCACATTACTTCTGAAGTAGGATCAACAGCATCTAAACAAAGAAATTCATAATGATTAATATTAATGTAATAAATCCATTTTAATTGTGTATTTCAAAATAAACTTATTGAAACTTTCGTTATCTTATCTGTTTAACAAGTTCCAATAGGTTTTAAAACCTTTCCAAAATACTATTATCAGATATCACTTACTTATCGCATTCTTTTAAAAAAAGCTATTCCTTATTTTAAAGTTAAAAAGAAAAAAACTGCCATTATTTAACAGCTTTATTCTATGATATTTGGCATTCAAAGATCAGAAATGCAGTTCCTAACCAAATTTTCCAAATGATCAACAAGAATAAGCTATAAATATTCATCAAAAATTTAATCCAATGTCTTATTCTCTATAAAATGGTGCAAAAACTTCAATAAAGTATTATTTATATATATCATATATGACTGCATTCTCGCAAAAGAAATGTATGTGCAAATTATACAGCACTTATAAAAAAAACTACAACTATTTGTAGATTAAGACAATTTTTATAGAAGGTATCCCACAAAACATTAAATTTAGTTTAGCATATACACTGACATTACCCTTGCCTGATATTAGGGCCATCTATCTAATAAGATTACCCTTTTTTTTTTTTGCTATCTTTTAACTGTAGTAGAGAAGGTGTCATTAATAATATAGATGGTTTGGTCCAAGAAAAAATGCAATCTACTAGTTATCTCATAGTTGGTAATCAATGTGTTAAAGCATAGATTTCAGTACATTTCTTACAAATAATGCTAAAGACAACAAAATTAAGGTAATTATAAAATAAAATAATATTTCAATATTTTTGTTTTAAAAAATTAACAAAAAATTCATTCATTTTTAAATATTATTTCATCAAAACATATTAATTTTCTAAAATATTATAAAATGTTAAAAAAAAAAAAAGATTCTTCTATATTCCTTGATTATTTCAAAAATAAATTCATAAGAAAATGACATTTTGATTTCAAAATAAGATTGATGAATGATGCATGTCAACAGTAAATTAAGAGTTTTAAAAAGTACATTTTCTAGAAAAATTTGAAAAATTTAACAAATAATCTTAAGTAATTGTATATAAAAATAGTTCGATTTTGATCAAATTTTCCATTTTTAAACATAAAATAATTTTTTATGATAACATCATGGTATTTTCAAGTAAAATTAATATTTTAATAAACAAACCATTTCATGTTCAACAAGAGCAAGGGTTTCAATGATAAACCATCCTCAACTCATTCCTAAGGTTGAAAAACTTTTTTAACCCATAAATATTAATTTTAGATGTTAAATTTCTCAAGTAATTCTGAAAAATAATTTTTTTAAAAATAAACTGAGAGGATCAAGACATTACTTCTGAAGTACTGTTGATATTGAAGTTGAAATTTGTTAAAACTTTCATGGTTAGCTGACACCAAGAATATCCATATAAAACAAATTATTACTTACCCTCACTGGGAGCAGGTGTCCGAGGAGGTGGCATTGCTATCTTATCATTAACTTTTTCATTAAAATCATCACCAAACATATCTAGTTCAGCATCAGTGTTTAAAATACCATTAGCTCCAGTCTTTGACTTAGAATTCACATGAAACACCATTTTTTTGTAAGTCAGTTGATAAATATCCATATATCCTGAATGCACTATCTCATCAGCTAAGCCTGTCAAAAGCAGCAACTTTTCAACATCTTTCTCACTCTCTTCAGTTGTATCCATGGAATCCGATTCTTTTTTCTTTTTCCAACGACTACTAGCACTTTTTGATGATTTGGTTCCACCTAATCGACAAATTGCTTTTTGCACAGTTTCTCCAGGCTTCATTAATTCTAGCATTTTTGTTATATTTATCAGCTAAATCAATGGGCGGTCTTTCATCCTCATCACTGTCCTCTTCATCTTCTGTTTTCCTTTTAGTAGATTCGACAGCTTTCACCTAAAAGTAGAAAAAAGCATTATTTGCAGATTTATTTATTTCTTCCTAGTACAAAAAGTAAGTTTCCTAGTATAAAAGAGAAAGTATTACAATAGCTAAAAATGTTGAATTTGAGATTTCAATGAATCTCCAAATTTTAGACAGTCATGAGTTCAGAAAACACCTTTTTTGGAAAATGTCTCTGTGTCTATATACCAAAAATAACCAAATAATAAATATAAAATAACCAAAAATGCTTTGAATTAGATAGATGAATTATATGATTTTCCCCTAAATTCATAGACTTCTATTGAATTTTAAGCAAAATGTGTATTAAGGAAGTCAGTCTACTGCTGATCAAGGAATTTTCAAAATCAAGATGCCATCATATAGCCACTGACAATTTTGCAAGTTAAGAATGGTGGAATTTAAAAGCAATAAACTATTAAAAAGTATGCTTAGATATGCAATAATCCACCAGAAGTTGTGTCACGATAACCATTGCAAAGAAATAATATTCCTAAAGGTTTTACTAAATATAAGCCCTTCTCTTTGGAATGTAATCCTAATGGATGAGATTTCAATCCATGATTTCTGGTCATAAACTCCGGTACGATAATCTTCTGGTTAAAACAATCACTAAATCGCTTTGGCGAATATTTTGAATACTAAGTTGAAATCAGTTTTTATATATCATCAATTCTTTTCGTTTCTTTAAAAAGTAATTAGAATTATTAATCACCAAAAGAAATGATGCCGAAATCAGTAATAAAAATCTTTCCATCAAAGCAGAACAAAATTTGGGAAACATTTTGTATAAAAATCCAAAATTAAAGAATTAAACATAGATTTAACATATTTTAACTTTAAAAAAATCAGTTTTTTATAACTGTTAATATATTCAAGAAAAGTGGTAAAAATATGAAGAATTCTGCTAACTAAACACTACATTGGAAGTTTGATTAGTCGCTTTTAAACAGAGACACTTTCAACAACTTGTCTATTTCATTCAATTAATTCTTTATCGTAACGAACATTCCTCTTAAAGAATCTGGATGTGGCCTCTCTCACACACTCTTCTTCTTTTTTTATTCTTTTTTTTGTTCTTATTGTCTTCTCGGTCTTATTTAATTGGAACATTATGGTTATAGGTCCATTGTGTTTAGTGCAATTAGGAATGAACGCCTGAAGTTTGAGTTTTGCTGTCGGTTTATTTTAGAGGCCAACTTTTTTGAACAATTACAGAATCGCGGTTTGAAGGGCAAAAGACTTTGAGTAATAGAATGTGCAATAATGTTTTTGAATCATTTTTTTTCTTTTCTTCTTCTTTTTTTATTATATAAAAGGTACCTTTAGGTCTTTTTTTGTTTTTGTTTTAAAATGGTTATGCTGGATTCCTGCAAGTGTTCTTATTAAAAAATTTCAGGTATTTTTCAAGGGCATACCATATAAAATGGCATTTAAAGTATAACATTTAATAGAAAGATGTATTAATGAAAAGCAACAATTAGCAGTTATCAGAGCTCCTTAAATTGTAGGTTGTGATGCCAAATTGTACCACATGTTAGAACATTTGTCACGAATATTTTCATGGCACTTTTTCTTTCTGTTTTTCAAAAATTATAACATTTAGAAACAAAAAAATTAATTTCGGGAACCCTTTTGGCACAAAATAGTGCATGAAAACATTGAATGTTGAATAATTATTTTTATATATTGCTAATTATTTCATATTCTTTCTTATTATGATAAAAATTTTACTGTTCCACAAAATTATGGCTAAAATTTTTCCCGTTCGAAGAGAAAGGGCTTTCGATTCCTTGGTGTACAAAGATATAACATAAAGATGTCAAATTTTAAGATATGAATTAACTAGTCAATATTAAGGCATATTTTTTTTAAAATTGTAATTATTTGCCAACCAATCAGGGTAAGATGACAGTTATTCTACTTAAGACAGCCAACGAATGCAACACTGCATCCTCTATAATGAAAGGTGCTTTGAAATCTGTGTGGTGATCTGCTAAAAACATGTTACTGTTATATTATTTTTGTAATATATGTATAGTACTACGTATGTACAGCAAATATTAAATGCCTCAAATACGTATATTTAATTGTTCGTCTCTCTGCATACTCCAATGTATTGTTATCAGTTTTCATTTAAGAGGCTTACATCTATGTAACAAGTTCCGTTTGTGAATGATATAGGATTCTGGTTTTTATTAATAAAATAATATCCTGTATAAAAAAAGTGTTTCGTTCTTATTTCAAAACTGAAAACATCCATACACTTTCCAATCAGCATTCTACTCTCTCTTCAACACTTGAAAATTGTGGAACGAACGGGACCGCTAAGGATATGAGTGTTCAAAATCTTGCTCATGAGCATCTAGTCCTTCACTGTATTGTGAAGAAAGGCAAATATATATTTTGAATACATTTCTCTTATCAGTGGAATCAAAATTTGACACAAAAACAGTCTCATGAACAAGACCACATACCAAATTTAATTTATCTAAAATGTTCTGTTTTTGAGTTCTCGGATTTTCATACATGAGAAAGTATAGATCTACAGAAAATCAATCTGTTGATAAATTGGATTCGAAATTCGATGGGGATCTGCACCTTAACCACTTGACATGAATTTACTTAACTTCCTAATTAAATAACGAGTTTAATTGCTCCCTAATTGGAATATTTACTATTATTTTAATTCTTTTAATAATAATACGTTTCAAGTGACTTTTTTCGTTTTAAATTAATTAATACTTTTCTTTTGATTGCAGACTAAAAATTAAAAATTCAATAATTTGATGCACGTATCAGACACGTCATTGTATGCGAAGTGGTTACATGCTGAACTAATGTACCAGATTTTTTCTGTCTACTTGTGTTCGAACAACCATATTGTTAATATCCTGAGAATACGAAAAATTTATAGATTAGGAATACGATACGATGTAGATTTATCTTATACTATAATACGAGGAATGGTTGCCAAGTCGAAAATCGCCCCAGAATTAATAAACTCCGGTAAACTTGGGGGTCTGGGGTTTTTGGCCACGAGGAATCGATTGGCGCCGGTTTTGAAGCGCTACGGTTGAGCAGTTCGGAGTTACAGATAGGATATTTTCAAACTTTATTAGTTCGCCATAATGACTAATAGGTTTCAAGCGGTAACGTGCTGCCATCTATAGCCAATATTGTGAACTAATAAAGTTTCCAGAAGATGATCCGGAACTCAAGGAACTGATCTTGAAATGGATGATCCACAACCCATGTGGTGATATGAACCCAAGCGCTCCATGCATGATCAGCAAACATGGAAGAGACCAATGCAGATGGGGATTTCCAATGGAACATCAAGACATGACATCGCTGGTGGACGATGAAAAGCCGAGGTTTAACCGGTTATCTTTTCACCAATGGTTTCACAAATTTTCTTATGGCATGTATTGTTTTGATAAATCACAATTGAAAATTTAAAGCTTCGAGTTAGCTTCGATGTCTGTATACTCCGAGCGGAGCTCGGTCACCCGCTGGTTAGGATAAAATCAATCTGCCTAATAGAATTTATTTTTGTATAAATTCAAAGCAAATACCACATACAACATTTCATTTACCCATCTGAAGATCTTTTTTGAGATGAGATAGATGTCACGCTTTGAGATATCATTTTCACAAACAGACAGACACATTGTTGGTGTTGGTGTATGTAATTTGTTGCTCATCAAAGCAAATTCAAGTACGAGTCATTGGTTCAGAAACATGCAAAATTACAAGAATATACCACAATGGAATTCAATCATGTAGTTATTAAAAAAACTATTTTATCTCTAAATAAACTTTTTTTTGTTAAAGCAATTTTTTTTCTTATTTCATTGTTAATTGAAAGTAGAAAAATTATCCAAATAGTTTTTAAAGGGGGAAAAATTCTAATATTATTTCAGGAAATGCTGCAATTCTGCAGCCCTAAAGAACCTCTGTATTAAACAGAACATTTTAATGTTGAAATCAACACACTCTACACATTTACGAGAGAAGTAAGAAAATTAAATTATTGCGTTAGGTGCGTGTTTTCAAAGTCGATATTAGATAATATGGACAACCAATTTTGCATGCATTATCTGACATTTGATTTGGGAGTATCATAATAACACAATAAGATAATAGTATGGCTTAAATTCTTATTCCAATGTTACGTTTAAAAAGGCTATGTTGAGTGAAACCTGATTATTAACTTATGCATAAATGAAATTCATCTCTTACTTAAATCTCCATATTCACATCCCCAGCAAGCTTATTCGCCAAAATGAGGCTCGTTCAGAAATTTAATATTTACCAACAGGTATGATTTATAATCAAAGAGTAACAAAATCTCACTGATCGAATGTTATGTAATCCATATCAAACTTTTGTTAATGAATTCGTTTTACAAATGTCATTCACAATGAGAACACTAATGTCCCTTCAATTTTCTAGTCCTTGTGGTATGCGGCCGACCAGTCGAGGGTTTGAATAGCGAAGATAAGACAAAAAAAGAAACAAATAATTTTTGAGTCATCGAGTTATTAGTTTTTGAAAGCGCACACCACCAGACGATCAATCCCTTTCCAAATTTGGCTCAAAATTTTATGGGAGACTTTTTTAATAGTCTACTCAATAGATTTTCAATCTGTGTGCCGTATTTTATCAATCTTGATAGCTACCTTTTGTAATAATCGTGTTAATTTATATTTGAACATCCGGCCAAATATACTTCATCAGAACAGATTTTTCTCAAAATTTGGTAGTAATATACCAATTTGTTAAAAAGATCGAACATGAAATTTCATGCTTATAGCTCAAAGTGTTTTTAAGTTATCTTTGTCACACGTAAATAAACGGACATTTTCTAAGATATGTTTTTCCGACCAGGAGAGTTCTAAAATGTGCAGATTCATTAAAACATTGAGTTCATTTCCTTTATGACAATTGTAATATTTCCTCTATATTACATATACGAGAAAGTATAAATCACATACTTTACGAAGTTTGATAGGGCCTGAATAAAAATAGATTTACAATGTAAAATTGTCCACGATAAAATCAATTATAATCACCCTGTGTTTTTCTTATGGACAGGGGAATGATCTTATATTTGATCCAGAATCTTTATAAAATTCTTCCTGAATTCGAAAATATCATATAGTTATTACTGTTAATTGAGAATACGAGATTTCTTTCAGAAGATTTCATAGAATTCATTTATGAAAACCTGGTCTAATTTTTAGGATCCTTATGTTTTATACCTTACTCTTCTAATTCATTCGTTTCTGAGTTACCTGCTATTGAGTTCGATGAGTCTTAGCAGAAGAACAGCTGAGGTTGTATTCTTCAGTGGCTGTGTTATTGATATGAGGCAATGTATAAAACCAAAAGACTAATCAATGGGTACAGGACTGAAAAAAATGCGCGATAATAGTACTCTAGTGGGACATGCAATGAATCAGAATGTGAATTTCCAAACGGGAGAAAATAATTTTTCCAAGTGTTTAAGTAATTTCATAATGTAATTGAATTCAAGTGAGGATTTATTTATTGTCATTCGCGTGTGGTTACAACTTTTCTGTCTCAAATCCTCGGCAAAATGGCTGGAAAAGGAAGTGGT
Organism: Argiope trifasciata; assembly: GCA_026543055.1. NCBI lineage: Eukaryota > Metazoa > Arthropoda > Arachnida > Araneae > Araneidae > Argiope > Argiope trifasciata. The sequence continues at coordinate 16,008 of JAPMOQ010045090.1, forward strand.
AAAATTCGTAAGAGTCCCAAAAAGTGCAAATTGGATATTGAAAGTTTTGCTTATGACGCTCTGTCCTTCATACTTCCTCTGTGTGGTTTTCCAAAAGAGAAAATAAAACAGAGAGAAAAGACCCAGAATGTTTACAAGGATAGTAATTATGTATTCATTGTTGGTTCAGTTGTCATGAGTGTTGCTCTAAGTAATAGGGACCGATGGAAGACAATGTTTGAGTCGAGACTCAAAAGTTCTGGATTCGATACGAACGAGAAGATTGAAAAATATTTAAATACAGTTTTAGCAATAGACCGTGAATTTCAACAAGGGAATGCTTCAGTCAAGGTGCATGTGGCTCTTGCTGCATATTCTGAAATGATGTTATTTTTTGATTACAAAGGCATAGAATTTGATTTTGATCAACTGCTTGCATCATGGAGCCGCTCTTTTAAGCAAAACAGAGGGCATAATCGGAACACAGATGAATTACTGAGGAATTTGTTTTTAGTGCTCGCTGATCCATTATATTACATCGAATTTGTTATAACTTTTATGCAAGACATTGCTTCTCCTTATGGAAATAGAGATGACATTTCAGCACTTTTCAGCCATCATTCAGTCAAAGCCAGTAGAATGCATGAAAAAAAGGATAATGAACTAACAGAGGTGGTAA
>JAPMOQ010045098.1:0-14828 GCA_026543055.1 Argiope trifasciata
ATCCAATAACTCCTGTTTTATTTTTTGTACAGAACAGTAATGAACAATTTTCAGTTCTGTAATTGAAAGAATTAGGCAGATGGTTTTAAAACCAACTCTGATAGACAACCTTGCAGTTATTAGCCTGATAATGCTTACAGACATACAATCATATATTGCAGTATTCGAGATGCCTGATTAAAAAAATTCGTTCAAAATGTCCCAGATCATTTAACTTAACACTATCTCTACTAATGCATTTACCTCTTGATATTATTAATCAACTAGTGATATTGTATGGTATTTAGAATATCAAACAAAGTCGGAAAATATCGTATAATACTTTAAGTAAATAGAGACCAAACTAACCAGATAATTATCTCATAAGTAGCAAGTGAATCTTGAATGTAAATATTTTGGGATATGGAGCGACAAAGGCTATAATCCCCTAGTAGCAAGTATTTCACTAAAAGATTTATTTTTTAAATTTCAAATGATTTTTAATCAAAGTTTTAGTTTTTATTCCCAATAATTTTGGAGCAAATTATTATGAAAAGTATTTTTGCATCACTTAAAATTTTTAAAAGATTTAGCTTTTATAGATATCAATCCTATTTTTTCACATTTTTTCTCTAATATTAACGCATTAAAAATATTTTTAAGTTTATTCTTCAATAACATTTTAATTGTTTTAGTTACTGTGTGGGTCGATCTTATTTTAGCCCACCTTTGGCGAATAATAAGAATTTTTTGGCGAAAGGTAAGAATTCTTTTTTCTTAACCTTTTAATTCAAATACTTTCGATTTGGCGAGATTTTGAAAAAGTCGCCAGAGGTGGGCTAAAATAGGATTTTACCTACTGTGTTTGTAAACACACGTATTGTAATAATATTAAATATATTTTTATGCATATGTAACAAATAATTACTGCAAATTTTGAAAAGAATAGAGAGATAGACAATTCAATACAAGTACACCAACTACTTATGATGTTTCAACTTACAGGCTCCACTCTCGTAATTATTTTTTAATACTCTGATTTCATCTTCAATTCCATCTCTTCCCTCGTCAATCAATAATACAATATCAAGTTATTTTTTTAAAAAAGGGTATGAGTATTGACACATTATTTTTTAAATCCATACAAAATAACATTTTAAGTTTATGCATAGTAAAATGTTTTCGATGTTAAGAACTATATTTCAAAAATGAAATGAAAGTATAACACTTAAAGTCGTTACAAGATTATCAAGGGAACAGGGTACATTTTTTCAGTATAAAATTTCTGAAAAAAAAAAAAAATAGAAGTTAATATTGGAGCAGTAAACTTCATAACTTCTAGTTTGGCAATTTGATTTCTAAACAAAATGGAATTAATTCGAATTCATAAATTTTTTACTCTCCATTCCAAAAATGAAACTATAGATCGCTTTCTGTTAATTATTTGTTTCCCATAAATAATTAGCTCAAAACTTAAATGAAATTTAACATTTGTCCCGCAAAATATCCAAATATGCTAATCTTCCCTTTGCGTTTGGAGTTCATCGCTTACTTTGCCTGTGGTTCCAAATTAAAGGTGGGAACTATTTATTAAGACAACATGTAGTTAGTCTTAATAAATAGTTTATATCTAATAGTAATAGATTCTGTGTAATATTCCTACAATTAATTTCTTTATGACATTCTATGCTTTGTATTTCGAAGTTAAGTATAATGTGCAAAGTGCTAAAATTTGAATACATATTTAATAAAGTTGTTCGAAATAATACGAAGAGAATCCTCCGTTGATAATGAAAATTTGTGAACATGTAAAACATCTCAATTGAAGTTTTCTTGTGTAAAATACTTTCTCAAATCAGAAAGCATATAAATCAACTTATTTAGATAAACCGATTCAGCATAAGGTTTTCAGACAGAGCTTCCTTTTCGTAAATAAAGTTTTTAATGGTTAAATAAAGCTAATCGTGATAATAAAATAAAAAAGGTGGCAATTAAATATGTTTGTGAAAGGAAAAATTCCGGACGATCAAAAATTGTAGAATTTTGAACCGTATCTCACTGTGAGATCTCTAAGGTTTCAAAGGATGGGAAATAAGAACGACATTAGATCGGTGAAGAGTTATAACTGTTTATCATGAACGATATCTGACAATATCTATATGATATTAGAGAGGCAGTTATTAAAAAGAACTATGTTCAGCACTCATTATCACAGTGATTTGAGTTTATACAAATTGTTTTCTGGAAACTCAGTTATTTGGTCAAAACAGTTTACATTCCCCTCACATACATGCATAAACGTTAACGTTTATAGTACTGTAATGTTGCCTTCCTATTCACAATAAGCGACATTTTTAGACAGTTGTGTCACACCTGTTAAAACCCTCCATTGTTAAATGCCTCCAAATTGCTAGGTGTGGGATCTCCTTATCTTCGAGTGGTGGGCTCATCTGGTCATTAGTGCCTACTTGAAAGACTGCTTTTGAGGCTCATTGTTTCGGAGGAACTTCTCGCATCATCAAGGGAAATTAGTATTCGCCCATCTGGATGCCAAATGGTCCCCTTTATGAAGGGACTATCATTGACACATGTTCCGAAGCGGTCAGTCACAGGGACTCAGCATTGAGGGTCATTTCCTATGCCAGGCTGGAGCCGCAAATCAAGGAAACTTTTGCTGAACAATTGGTCGATAGATAGATCACTTGGACAAATGGGAAGAGAGAAGGTGGAGTTTGGACAGCGATAAATTGCGGGTTTTTCTTTGAACGAGGAAGATACTTTTTGGATTGCGGACTGTGCCATTTTACGCTCCACCCTGGAGTAGGAGTGGGGACTAATAACCTCAAAATGTCTTGTGGTGTTCTTTAACCGAATCGATGTAGAACTCTTTTCACGATAAACCTTCAACCTTCGATCGGTGCTGTGTATATATAAAATATTTAACCTAAATTTGAACTAATTGTTCTTCTGTATATATATGGCTGTAAATAAAAGAATTATCAGAAATTCTATTCTTTTATTTGATCAATCAGGATCAAGTCTTTACTGTACAGAGACAGTGGTCCGAAAAAAAGCTCAATAAATGAATCTTGCTAGATTTTGAACACTGATATTCACCGACTAATGATATAATGAGAATGGAACTTGCTTTCACTAATAATATATCAAGAAAAGATATCGTTTTCCATCAGGGTGTGGATAAGCATTCTGCTGGACATCCGAGCAAATTCTCATATCTTCGAGACTGAGTCTATCATTGCTGAAAATTACCCAAAGTTAGGACAGCCTATGGCACAATACTGTACAATATTGTTTTACATTATGTGATATTAATCAATATTCTACAATATTATATAATATTGCGAATATTGATAAATATCATACAATATTAATATTTATGTGATGCTAGGGACATATAAGAAGTCTTTGAGCTTTATGTTCACTTTTCAGAGGTCTTATCGTTACTGACCATATTTATAGGTGGTAACAAGCTTTGTTACCCTGTGAGACAAGTCGACGACCATATCCAATGCGTGATGTAATCTGATCTCAAGTGATCTGAAATGGTATCGAAAATGTATTCTATAATTGTATCGAAAATGAAGGCGATATATTATGCCCAAATTACATCCCGCTGTTCTCCCCAAGCTCCTTTCTAGAACTGAAAATTCGTTCGCTGACGCTGCTCGAGACGCTGGAACTCTTTGAATCCCCAGTTATTCTAAATACCAAAGAAAGTATATCGTTGCACAGCCCACTGGAGACGCTGGAACTCTTTGAATCCCCAGTTATCCTAAATACCAAAGAAAGTATATCGTTGCACAGCCCACCTGATCATCATATGATACATCATATATCTTATGGAATTGAGGCATCACCTTTTTATTTCATTTATTTTTTACAATTTTGACACCCAGTTTGTCTTCGTACTGTTTATTGGTGAAATAAATTATTATCCTTTTCTCACATTTTTTTTTCGTATTTCATAATATTATTATAACTCACATACAGCGTTTCCAGCCGTACTGACTGAAACTTCTCTCATAATTCACATATCCGTCAACTAGGCTTAATTCGACAATAAGACATCTCCATCTATACAATTAATAAAAGAAAATATGAATACTCGCGCTGAAACTCAGCAGAACATAGTCTAAAGCTACCAATTTCAGCACAAATATACTTTGGAACGCAGGTATGCGCTTAGCTCATAGTAATTTTTTGGAAATTTTAATTAATTAAAAACTAAGCGTTTTTCTGCTATAATTCCTGGAAAATATAGTTTGACAAAACTGAATTTTGCACCATTGAGGACTTTAAATATTTCAAAATAAGGTATAATAATAATTACAATAATAGTTGCGACTCGTTGTCAAAAGCGGCTATTTCAAAATATGAAACAGCTTAATGGAAATGTGAAGCAATATCTTGCCATGATAGAGATTGATCTTATTAGATGATAGGTGCATTTACATTTATTCTATGACTATGGTTTACCCTTATTCATTTGATATCTGACAATGTTTTTCCTATAGGGTTCATCCATTGCAACGGGGTTTGACGTTGCGATCATATAAAATCAGTATTCTTGATGATCATGCGCCGGCAACTAATTTTGAAAAATGAAAATACTTTCTTTTTAACTTTTCTTGTAGGAAATATGCAAAGAAAAACTTGAGTGTATTTAGATTTACCTGAGCTCGAAAAACAATATTCTGGAATTATTTATGTCTGTCACTCTATTTGTTTATCTGTGAAAGCGACAATTCAAAAATAGATCAAGTTGGGAAAATGAAATTTGATGAGTGATTTTAACACCAATTTATTTATATTTTTGTATTTAAATACACATAGGAGACGTCTATTTTTCTGTCTGTCCATCTACCTCGTTCTCAAAAACTCAAAGAACTTCATAAATGAAATCAAAAATGCAGATGCGAATTAAACATTTCCAAATCTGTAAATAGAACAGTTATGTGTAACAGATTTGAAAGTTTATGTATTTGCTAATGTAATGTTACGTTGCAATAACTCGAAAATGTTACGATTTAGATAAACAAAATTCGGTAGTCTTCTTGAAACCAAAATTACTAATTAGTATTTTAATTTGTTTCAATTTATTGAAAATGAGCATCCAAAATTTGTACTTGATTTTTTTGATCATACGGCTAAATATATAATATTGTCACAAAATTTTATTCGTGGGTGTATTTGGAGACAATCAAATTGGTAAGATCTTACAAAAATAAAGCTCTTTATTTTTAACGAAGACTAAACTTCTAATGTAGCACAAAGCAACAGCATTTGCATAAGTCAACAAGAAATATCACGCATTCAATCACAATTTCAGCAGCTTGCTTGCTGTCCAAAAAAAACTCCACTCTTCGGTCTTGAGTGCTTGAATTTTATTCACCACAGGAAGTGATGTAATCTTTGGAAAGTTCTCCATGTTTCTGGGAAAAACTTACCTCAGTTGATAAAATATACCGACATTTCTCCAGAAAATTCCATTTGTTGCCAAAATCGCCAAATTTCTCATCAAGTCACCAACTTTTGTTGCCAAGCTCTGGGGTCTCTGATGTGATACCTGACAGCATCCAATACAGATGATCATGTTGGGAAGCAACTTTACAGGCTTGTAACAATATGCTATATCTGATCACGAAAGCAGGTCGAAGCAAGGATTTTGAAATTTTACCGAAAACTTTGAAAACTAGTTTTTCCCCTTCCCCAATAATCGCATTACATTCAAGTAATTCTGAATTTTCATCAATTGAACTGAAAAAATGTGTTATGTTTCCTGAACGGTCAAGAAAATTGTGAGAAGAATATTTCGGCTGATTTTTCTTAATTCTAATATATATACATTTGAATTTGCTTCAATCGTCAATTCGAAGCAAAATTCGAGAATGCTTTGAGTTTCTCATCTATGGCAAATAACTAGCATAACTAGTCATATAGATATAAAGCGTTCTCTTCAAACAAACGATTAACATAGATCACAGATTCAAGCTGGACAATTCCACCATATTGACACAATTCCAGCCAATCTATCGCCACAATACATTATTACGATAAATTCCCTGAATTTGTAAAACATCGCTAAATAATAAAATAAATAACAGCAATAAAGAGCGAATTCATGGAAATCTAGAAAAATAAGATGAATTGAAATGATGAATAAAATCAGCAGTTGAATGTGAAACTAAATAGTTTATAAAAAATATTAATTTCTTATAAACAGCTTTTGCTTTCCCCAAACAATTTCCCATTATTCATAAAAGAATTCTAAATAGAATTGAAATTTATGATTCTTAAAATATTCATTTGCTCTTTGATATGATTTTCTTTTTTTTAGATTTGCGATATAAAAAAAGAAAAATGATTCACGTACATGACAAAAAGAATTAATTTTATGAAATGAAATAACCATAAAAATAGTGGAATAACTTTAATCTATTAAAGTTCGGAAAAATTATAAATAAACTATCTGTTAAACAGCAATTTATTTATTTATTTAGTTTAGATTCATTTTTCTAGATAAAAATTTAAATATTTATTTCCTGATATCATCTTTCATGTTTTCTTGATTGATTGGTTAGCTACCAGACTCGCAAAGGGGTAAAGAAATTCACAATCACTTGAATTAGAATAACGTCTTCAGATCTTTATTAAATTTCGTATTGCAATGTTTTGCAGAAGATAAAATGAAGAATCAATAAATTAAATGTTTTTAATTGAAAAGATAGTTAGTTTATATAATAAAACTTTCAAAATCTTCTATTCTTTGAAAAAACAAACGCACGTGATTAAATCCACTTTTTCAAGAGTTGGTCAACTGGCAACTGTTTGATACGGCCAATCAAAGCGTTATAAATTTATTGTTAGGATACTAGCGTCTCAATTTCAACGTGATCCCTACGGGATGGGCGAGTCCATTATAAGCTGTACTTTTCATAGGTAGGGACGTGGAATCCAGAGGGGCCAGGGATAACGTTGTCTTTTAAATGTTGAGTTGTATCTCAACACTTTTCCCGCGTGTTTGTATTGTGCATGGGTACGTTTCCCGAAGGAGGTGTCGACATATTAGCTTAAAACATATATATCAGTAACATTTCGTCTTATTTAATGGATATATTTTATACAAATACCATTTAATCATATTATAAAATCATTATTTAACATAAATTCTGTTTTATATTTTATAAGCTTTCCGACAAGCAAGCTGACGAATGTTTCCAATTTTGCATCATCTTCAAAAACGGTGATTTACTGATTTGGAATTTTTTTTAAAAAAGTAATATGATAACATATTCATTTACAGAAAAACTTCTGAAAAATATGGAATCATATTATTCATTATCATCTAATATGCACTGTTTCTGCAAAAAATAAAAAGGATGTATCTCTTGGAACTTTATATGATTGTATGAATATAATATCCTTATATTTATGGAAAAAAATTATTTTGCTAATGGTTATATTTGCCTTCACACTTCAAGACGATCATACGTCTATTTTTTATTATTCCTAAACCTAACACTTCTATTTGTTTCAATATGTTACCATGAACTGAAAAAAAAATGTGGAAGAATTTTGTAGAAGTATATTCTAGAATGTTATTAGATTCTAGAATGTTATATAATTTCTGAGAAGATATACTATAGTTTAAATATATAATTTTTTCTTATAGCTTTCTTTATTTTTTTGATTCTGAAGTTGTAATTATAGTAGCCATGGTTTTCATTTGCAATATTTTTTTATATTATACATTATCTTGTTTTAATAAAGTTTACACATTCTGCTTAGTATTTTATGCATAGTTTGTACATTTATTATGTGTCTTTATTCATTGCAAAACCTTCTTGAATAATGTCGATTCCTTTCATTAAAATGTTACACTATAAATATGAGCAAAATATATCTATTTAATAGACATAAATAATAAAAATTTATTTAGCATTTTAATTTAGTTACATGTTAAACAATTTGCTATTTTTATTATTTGATTTCTGAAAGTCGTGTAGTAAAATATTCTTCATCCAAGGTGTCTTATATTATGCAGTGTCAATGTTTGTTGGACTAACTCAGTCAAATATTCATTTATGAATTTTTTTCATTCTTATGACTTATGAGAATTACATATATAATTCTGTAAATAAGTAGCCAATTGCGTTTTTTTAATCATTAATCATTTACCAAAGAAATTTTTAACAGGCATTCAGCTAAGTGTAGATTGTGAGTATACCAATCTGAAAATATTCTTTGCCATTGTAACATTCTTATATATTATGTGAATAAATATTTTTCCTATAGCTGTAACTGAGCATGCACAATGGTTCCTATGTTTACTGATAATATTGTAATTGTCTATGCTTAGACATTTTAGTATTTTGGTTCCTTTAATGATTTCAAAGCAAACCTAATGAAAACCATTATATTATTTTCTTAACTGACTCACAAAAATGAGCTTGTAAGTAAATATTTAAAACATTTAAATCAAATTACTTCCATTCAATTTACTTTGTACCTTGACTTTTCAAACTTGCTATAACTTTATTTCTAGAGTGTCCATCCAACTTTTAACATTTATATTTTAAAAAACGATAAAGTAAATATTATAAATTTACAGAATTGTAATATTTATAAAAAAAGAACATTATTTGTATAAATACTTATAAAAATAGAACATATTAATAACATAACAAAAATACTGAGAACATATTTTTTATACATATATTTTCATTATATTCTTTTAATTTTTTTTTCTGTCTCTTAAAGTATAAGGCTTAATAGCTTAAATTAAGTTTTTCAAATGATGAAATATATTTTATGCTTTTACAAAATTCTTTGTTTCTGATAAAACTGCAGTGTTATATTTTTTATTGATTGAGTACAATATACCAATGTAGAAACTGAATTGCATCCGAGAAAAAAAAATAATAATTTTGCCTTGAAAAATTAAGATCTGTTTTTAAAGTAAGTTAAAAAAGTATTTCATATGCTATATTTAATAAAAAGTTGATTGCTGTAGATTTTTTATTAAAGATTATTTAAATTTATTAAATTAAAAATTTCTGTAACATATCTATAAACTATCCTTAAGCTATTGTCTAGTTTACTTAATTCTGTAGAGCTGAAGTTCTACTGATTAACTGGCTTATTTAGCATAATTATAATACATAAACCAAAATATAGTTTGTAACATTTAATCAAATAATAGAATTGCAACTCATCATGCACAGAGCTGTCTGTAATGTCTATGTAAATATCTTTGTTTGCATTATCTAATCCATAAAAATATTTTTTTTAAACTCATTTTTTATATTGTGCATGTTTTTTTGTTTTTTTTGTCATTACTATATTTAACTGAAACCTAAATTAAAATAAATTTTCATTACTTTGGAAAGAAAAATTCTCTCACTGAATAAAATTGTTTTGGTAATTGAAACTAATTTATTCTTAAAATAGTTTATATGATTGCTAGTACACTAATGTAAACGTCTTTAAACAATTCGCTAATTTTTTTTAACAACATTAAAGAGTTTTTAGAAAAATATAATTAAAAATTATAGATATTCACTGAATCATTATTGATACCTTATTTTTAAGTTTATGCCTTAATTCATATATTTACATTATCATTGAAATATAAATTATTAAAAATCAATCATTCAAAAATATACTATTGAAACAAATTTATTTTATTAAATATGAATGATACTCTTAATAGATTTTTCAGATGAAGTTCTGTAAGAAATAAAACAGCTTTCGGTAAGAAAAATTAACTCAGCTTTTCACTTTTCTTCTTTTTTGTGAATTTCCTTTGTTTTGAGATATTTGTATTTGCTGGCGATTTGCAGCTTTCCGGTAATGCATTTTGTAAATATGCAGCACTATTTGAGGCAACAGACATATCGAAGCAGGCATTAAGTACTTTTATCTTTTCTTCCACATCTGGAAGAGGGTATGATGAATCCCAGTTTTGTGCTTTTACAAGTACTTCTTGTAGCTGACTCACTATGTTATTTTTTCTGCTATTGAAATCTTTACTGCTTTCATTTTGTAAATGGGATATGATTGCAGATTTTTCAATTTCTGTTATTTTTGGATCATTTTCAATAATTACTAAATTATCCTCAGTGTCTAAATTTTCTTGGTTTTGTATTACTTCAGGTTCTTGAATAATAACATCTTTGGATTTTTGGCATATATAATGAATGTGTTTACATATTATAAATCGAATGCTGTAGTCGATGCATGTACATGCCATCATGTGTATGCAAATGTGGCATTCATCACATCTAATGGGGCATTCACACTCATCTTTTAATTTTTCTATATCATATGACATAAGTGATCCGCCATTCTGCTTTGTGATAACAGTTTTTTTTTCCATCTTGTAAAATGCATATTCATCACCCATTTCGTTACTGCTTCTGTGGCGTTTTCTGATTAGGGTGACTTTAGATGTTAATTTCCCTCTTTCCATGGAAATTACTCTAGAAAGGAGCTTTTTAGCTACTGCATTAATCACAAGGGATATAGCCTTGTCCAATCTTTTCATAATTTTTCCATCGCCTTCCTCGTACTTAAGCTGACGATGCCATCTTTCTAATTTCATGTTCGTATTGATTTGCAATCCAATTCTATGGCAGTATGCCCATTCCTTACATCTATTTTTATAATTACAAATAAAATATTCGACAAATTTGATTTCTTTATCTTTAAAAGATGTAACAAAATTATTTAAAAGTTTTTCAAAAGTTGGGATATCTATTTCTGTCATCAAATTCTTTAAAATATTTTTGATAACTGTTCTATTTTCAAAGTTTTTTACTTTGGAATTGATATTTGCAGTCCAGTTTTTATTAATGTGCCAACTGCATAGTAAATGTCTGGGGCTATCATGGAATACCTCTTTCCATGCGTTTGTAAATGAAGTTGTATCATCTGTCATTATGACATTTGTTCTTAGATTTGGCAATCGCTCTTTTATGGCTGCGAAGAAAGGCAGAAGAATGTCACAAGACATTCTTGAAGCAAACAGAGTTGCTGCTGGCAATCCTTCATGATTTTCATCATGAACCATTATTGTCAATAGTTCAAACCCATATTGATTAGTTCCGTGTGTTGAATCCATCATGACGCAGCTGCTACCATATAGCTCCAAAAGTTTTTGTTGAGCATCATTCATCATTCCCAAGAGGAAATCTTTTTCTTTCACCATAGGGAAGTCTGCTAAAATGTCTCCTACTGCTTTGTAAACTAGTACAGGATTATCATTATCCATTCTCATTTTTTTAACGAACATATCTACAGATGTTGCATCATCAGGATGAAGAAGATGATCACCAATTCGAAAGTCTTTGCAAATATTATGTAGATCTTTCCTAGTTGTAAGGCTTAATTTTTTTGGGGGGTCAAAATTCTGCCTTGTAGGGAAGGAAGAAAACAAAATTTTTGATTGGAAATTCGAGAGTAAATTCAAAAAACGCTTCGGACTTCCCCCCCCCCCGTTTTATGTATATGTAAGTTTAAAATACATAAAAACAAACAAAAATGAAGTTGAATAATAAGTATACGTAAAATATGTAAAAAATTATTGCACTTGTATTAACACATTACTAGGATAAAAACAGTCTTAATTTTTTTCCCACTTCATACATAACTTGATTCCATTAATAGAATAATCAAATATTTTTTTAAGTGGACTAATATTTTTATATACTACTACTAAGATTGGATTAGTTTTTTAAAATGAAATTTGTTTTCCCTCTATATATAATGGAAAACATCACTAACAAACACATTTCACATTGAATTTTTTTTTTATTATACCTATTGAACTGTGGAATGAATATTTTTATTTTTAAAAAGTATATTCCTCCTTACGTATAATAAGTTACGTTACTATTCAGAAATCCCAATCGTTTTCATTATTTCTTCATGTAGTTAATCGCATGATTTTTGCCCATTATTGAATGTCGAAAGAAATATTCTACTTAATATCAGCAATTTCAGGAAACAAATAAAAAAAAGTGAATTTACAGTACTTCAGATTTAGAAAATAGAATGAAAGGGTTATTTACATTATTAAGTTTATAATTACAATACACAGAGTAAGTAAGAATGTTTAATTATATTAATTTCATAATTTTAATGTTAAGTTATTTGATACTCATTGATTTAAACATATATCTAAACAATTTATCCGAAAACAAATACAACCAATATTCTTGTTGAACAAACTGGTCGCCTGATGTGACAAATATGAATATATATATATATATTATGAAATGCTTAATAAAATAATGGAACAGACAATAAAAAATATTATAATATGCTTTATTATTGCATAGTATTCCCTCATCATTTGTTAATCCATTTTTTTTGTTTATGTTTGATTACATGTTTCCATAATAAATATATATTGCTTTTTTACTGCATTGAATTTTATTACATATTAAACATTTTACACCATTTGTGAGCTATGTCTGTTAAGTAGATTACATCTCAAAAAGCAATTTGCTTCTGTAGGCCCTTCTAAATTTAGCTTTCAGTTTTCTTTGCGATTCAAGTGAACTTGCTAAAGTCATTATTTTTATCATGATTTCATATATTATTTGATAAATATAAACATGAAAATTTCATTAAAACTTTAGTAATGTGTTAAGTTTTATTATCATTTTAATAAGAGAAAGATTAAGATTTAGGTGAGAAAATTTTTGACAGATCATATAAAACCTATTCTCATGATAAGGAATATATACATTATTCCTTTTTTTTTTTTTTGTTTGCGATTCTCATAATGAAACCAACCAAAATTTTTCAAATTAATAAGTATTGCAATTATTTACAAAAGTAAGATGGCACATTTACTTCAGTCCCAAACGCTGCAAATATGATTTTATGTCACCGAAAGAAATTTTCACTGGCACATTTATTAACATTTTACAATTGCATAACACTGATAATTGATGTATTTTATTATTCATCACTCTAAAACCTACCTTGTTATGATATTAATGTATTATTTAGTCAAAAAAATTGTGTAATACAGTGCTAAGTATTATTTATTTTCTTTAATTTTTATTTCATATGTTGATACATTTGTTTAAATTATACCATCAAACCAATAAGAATTTGATATTTCAATTTTTCCTAGTGTTATTGCTTCATTCAACATTAACTTATTATTTAATTATAGAATTTTCAGGATATTATATTCATATTCTTAAGCATGAAAAATAATAACTGCTGCCTGATTTAACAGGTAAAATAATTCTTTCTGAACTATAATTTATTTGCTCCAAGTTTTATTTTTCTTGTATGAGTTTTTAAACCTTAATTTTGCCACATTTTAAAAAATTAGTGTAATTAAACTGTAAGGTGACCATAAAATAAATTTTCCCCATTTTTAGACATCTGCAATTAAATAGAATGAAACTAAATTTCATTAATCTGCTTTAAAGGGGGGAAAAGTTTACAAATGGAAACATAATTGATAATAGAAATAGAACATTAAAATTTCAAAGCTGATGTGGAACATTTTCAGTATGGCTTTCCTTCCTTCATACCATTTTTGTACTAGCATTTTTTTTTTTTATTTCTTGACATTTAATTCACAGTTGTCATCCAAAAAGGAAATTTACTTTACCTTTCTATATTTCAATTGATTATCGACAATGTAATAAAGCATTATTGATTGATTCGCATTATGCAGAATAGTTTAATATCACTTCTGTTTCAATTATTAACTGGAAAATAAAGTGGTTTCATTTTTTAAAAACAGATTTATTCTTTAACTATATTCAGAATGTCAATAACAGGCTATTGTATTATGAATATTCTGAACAACTTTTTAACAAAAAGACCATAATATTAATCTTTTGAAATATACTGAGAAAGCTGCAAATATAAACATGAAATTCTTCATGACATGATTCCTTATCAACTAGAAAAATAAATCTTAATTTAAAGAAAAACATTATTAAAAAAACTTATATATCCAATACATTCGTAGAAGTTACATCTTAATACATTTATGTACCTGAATATAAATTTGTACTTATCATAAGAAAATTTAAATGGTTCTATGTTAAAAAATATTATAAAATACAATTCTTTGCAACTTTAAATTATGAACAGGTGTTATTCAAATGTTATTTTCAAATAATACTAATTAAATTAATAAAACACTTTATCAAATGAAAATATTTAAGCATAATTACAATTGTGTAATAAATTACATATGATTAATTTGTTACAAATAAAAAATTACCAATAAAACATGAATTGAAATATAGTTTTATTTCATGTAGTAAAAAGGTTCATCATATTTTTATAATTCATTAACAAGATTTGTCCATTAAGTAATAAAACTCTGTTTTATTTGTTAGGAGAATAACTTGTAGTCACAAAAATTTTTGAAATTTACAATATAATATAGCAAAGTAAATAATTAAACATTAATAAAATCAGAATCCATATAAGAAAATTATTTACTGAATAAATGCTTGACTTGATTTACAATGAATATTACAATATATGCCTACTTACCATATCTATTATAACACTATGATTAGAGTAGGAAATAAACTTTGAGATGAAGTTATTTTTACAGTTAATATTTAATAAAACTATGTTTCTAAATTTATATACAAGTTTCTTTAATTTACTTTTTAAATAATAAAGATGGCCTAGTCATAAAATTTTGGTTATAAGTCTTCTACTCATAAATCAGGTTATTTAAATTCAATAAGTTATTTCATTCCTTAATTTATCTTTACAACAATTTAACATATATTTACTTAAAACTACAAAACACAAGAATAATATAATGTAAA
>JAPMOQ010045121.1:0-15301 GCA_026543055.1 Argiope trifasciata
GGGCATTGATCCAAAAGATTTTAATGTTAGGATTTTGTTGGATTGTTGTCGCGATGATGCTTCGACGAGTAAATCATCCGATCGAAGCTTTTGAACGGATGCAACTTCTGCAATGCTTCCAGTTAAAGATTTTTCTACCAAAAAAGGCGATGCAGAATGGAAAGTTTTTTTAATAGTTGAAACCCGCTTCAAAATTTAAAAAAAAGTGTCGAAGGGTTTTTCAAATTGTTTTTGCGCTGTTAGATGCCAACTAAAGGGAGATTTTTTTTTTTTTGCCCATACGATATTGATGGGAATTCAGACCCAACGGCACCGCCTACCACGAGGTCCAACAAGGGATGGCAACCACCGGCTCTGGCCATTCTCAGCCTCGGCACTTACCTCAGTATTAGCCGGAACGTATACGCACGGAGTTACACCCGGGAACAATGACCACCCTTAACGCAAAGCCCAAAGTGTAATTCCTTCGCTTGATCTCTACCAGACTAGCCACACAGGTGACTAGGTAACAGCCGAATGATACAGCGGAAACCATAGTGCACCACTAGTCTAATGGTTTGCCACGCACGGCAAACACGTGGGAGTATTTACTGTCCATAAGAAGAGGAAGCAATAAAGTAGAAGCAGATAGTAGAAGGTGTAGGGAAAAGTAAAGATAAAGGGAGTAAAGAGCCCTGGATTCCACGGGATTGAGACACTCGTACTCACCTATAGTAGGTGAGCCACTGAAAGAACAAGAGAAACGGACAATATAGTATACGATAGATCAGAAGTGCAAAAGCAAGTTAAGAAATTAAGAAAAATCGTTTGCGTTTTCTTTTTTTTTCGTCTTAGAGTTATAATGAAATTTCACGCTTTAAACCATTCCGAATTGTAGAAAAAATCATTTTTGGAAAAATGTTTACATTTTCGTCTCAATGTAAGTGCTCAAGCATGAAACAAAATATATGGATGGAGTTTGACATGTAATCAATTTATTAAACTCTAGATTGCTGTCATATTTTTATGAAATCCTTCTAAAGGAGGTCTATTTGATTGCTTATCTGTTTAATGATTTTAAAATGTATTGTCATACCATTGATTTCACATATAAATTTATCATAGCAGTGGAATGAGGATTGTTATGATCAGTCAGGTAGCAACAGGACGTATGATTTTAAGAGCATTTCTTTTAATCACATCCACACTAAACAAACACTTATACACATTCACATGCGCAGCTCAACAGAACGGCATATCTTTCTTATTGTCATAGCATGTCGATCATGGGATGCGTACCTAAGCAGGCATCGCCATCTGTTATCCAAAACAGAAAATAAGAGTAATGTTACTGCAACAAAATTTTAAAAAAGAAGCTCGAAATACACACTGTGAAGAGCCACACAATGCATTCATGCAATATTACTTTTTAAGAAATACTGGTGAAAAAAAATTGAATAGCAAATTGGTATAAAACAAAAAAATCTAAGTTTTGTGAATTATAAAATGAGGAAACATAAACACTAATAACATAGAAAAATATGAAACTTTCCGCATTTTAACTGAAAACAACGTAACAAAATAATAAAATAACAATAATGCGAATTATTTTAAACAATGAAATGACGGAAAAAATTCTAATTAAAAAACTTAAAAGTAATACTTAAACATAGCTCAGGAAAAAATATATTTAGAAAAAATGTATAAAGTTAATAAGATAATAAAAATAATGTACACACACATACATAATCGAAAGTATAATTTTTAATTACATTTCAAATCAGTCATACAGGATAAAATAATGATGGAAGGAAATTTTCCAATTTTTATTCCTATCTTAAAACTGCAAGTGGATCAAAAAGCACAAGAATCTAAGTAATATTCAAACAAAATTCACATTTTATGGATTCAAAGAAGGACAAATATAAAAGTAAATGCATAAATAATAATATTAATTTAATGAGGCTATTCAACCCCTTTGTGTAGTTTGAGGAAAACTAAAAATTTTTTCATGAATGTTTAGCATAAAAAGGCATTCACTTTATTGTAAAACGAAGACTTCTTTATTGAGGTGAAATTAATTTAGCAAATTTGTCCTCTCTATGGTTTTCTTTTAATAAACAAATTTGCACGAGCGAATTTCGTCATATCATTCACATCATCAAATTAATGTTCGAGAAATATTTAAAAAAAAAACTGTAAGGATTCTTGGCAATTGTAATACTTCGTTTTTTAGATACTGTTGTGAGATATTGTTTTTAAAAAAAAGTTTTTCATTCAAGAGGCACTTAAAATTGGAAAATATATGCACATTCAGAAATTTGATTTCATACAATAACGATGAAAAAAATTCCTCAGAGAAAAATAAACACTACTTCGTAAAATGATATTCACAGAATTATCTAATTAAATCCTGCAACTCCAAAATTTTATCAAAAATTGTTATTTAGTCATAAAGTTGAATAGAAAAAAATAAATTAACGTATAAAGCAATCTCCAAAAAAACGAGAAATCTAAGGAGAAAAAAAATTATACCCACTTCAAAAAAAACATTGATTCAACTGTAATTAAAAACGTTCCTTTACGATAGAGATATTTTTTTCTATCCATTTCTGAGATATACTCACGGTAGTCTTTTCCATCATTGCACTCTCAAGTACTTCCGAACGACAATTAATTTCTTTATTAAACATCATAAACGCGCATGTATTTTGTAAAAAAAAAACAAAAAAAAACTTATTTAATACTGCAATCCGTGTTCAAAGTTGAAAAAAAAAATTGAAGCAATAACAGTATTAAAAAAGGAAAGAACTCGAAATGTATGAATATTAATATTTGTCTTACTTTCAGGCACTGCTTCCCTCGTCTTCGGGGGCAAACCTGGAAGATAAAAAAGAAAAAATTCACAAAGTTAAGGAAAATCAGGGGAAAGGAAGAAAAAAAGTCTCTCCCTGTGTTATTACTAAGAAAAGAGCAAGCAGAAAAGGAAAATCATTTTGCATAATTTAATAACCCTGTCTTCATTACTTATTCGTTAGTTGAATCATAAGAACGTTCACACATACTCAGCTAGTTGAAGCAACCGCGGAAATCTAATAAAGCTGAGTAGATATTCGTCGTGAAAGAAGTTTTAATATTATGAATAATTCATATAGGAGATGAACAATAGAATAGAAGACTTGTTCTAACTAGGGGCAATATTCATCTCCTTATTCCTAAATTTCGCGAGATAATGAAAATGGAACTAGAAATATTTCACGATAAAAATAAGAAGAGATAGTTGTTCCTGCTCTTCTCGCTTTAGAAATCTGTTGCTTTTCTCGAGTTTCCTCCTCTATAATGAAATATCTTCGGGCTGAGACTAAATACCACAAGTTTTCTGTTGTAGAAAAGAGTTGGCCCTTTTATCTGGAGCGAAAAGAATGAGAATTTTGAACAAGTTAACAGCACTCTCGCAGTGTGTTGGGTGTTTCAACACAGATAAAATGGTTCCATGCGTTTCTTGGCTTTGCTTCTAGTTTCAGTTAGCGCTTGAATATGTTTCATTTTTCTGTTTTATGGAAATGGCAGAAAATAAATGTTATTTAAATTTGATCTTTACGTGAAAATATTTCTGAAACTATTAAAGTACATGCATATAATAAACGCACTTGAAATAGAGGAACAATAACGATTAAATTTTTCTCCAACAGATATTTTTAAAGAAATAGATAAAATATTTAATAAAAATCTGCAACACAGGAGTTAGGAAAGTTAAAAATAATCCAGCAGTTTGTTTATCAGTTAGTACTAGAAATTTTTCATAAATATGATCTATGAACTTTCGGAAGATTCTCTTTTTCGATTCTTATGATGAAATTTCAAATAATGCTACATTTATATTCCTGATTAAAATATTGTTAATAGAAAGCTGTTTTATAGTATTGTTTAAAAAAACAAATTATTTCATTTTAAAGAACTGTACTTTTTATTTACATAATTGATAACCTATTTCAAATCGTCTGACGATTTTTGGAAAATATTCTTTCGAAGATAATGCCAATAAACAAAAACATTATACTTTATATACTTTGTAAGTAAGTAAAGTACTTAAATATACTTTTCTACAAAACAAACGGAAAATTAGTAATTTTTGCATGAATTTAATAATGCTAAAAAAGAAATTTATAAAAACAAATTTATGGGTTTTTTTTTTCTTTGTGATATTTTATTATTTGAGTGAAAAAAAATAAATTGTTCATTACAATAAACAAATATTGGTAAGTTAAATATAGTTGTCACGTTTTTAAATATCAACAAAGAATAAATGTTTTTAAAGGAATTTGAATGAATAATATTGGAATACATAACTTTTATACTTTTTAACTGGTACAATTGGCTTTGAAATTCATAAAATTCATTTTAATATCCTACAGCAAGCTTTAATACCATCACAAATGCCAATGTAAAAGTCGTCGGCACGTTGGAAATATTTTTTGATAAAGACATTGATGTATCTGAAGGATTTGGCTGCTGAAATAAATATACCAATCAGTTCATATTTATTATTATAATATATAACGAGCTTTCAAGTTTTTAAAACTTATCTTTAGGATTTTTATAAATTGAAAAAAAAGCATCGCATAATTCTAAGTGTACACTATGTTTGCGTACTAAATTTTGATCTTGTAAAATGCAGATGTTCATACTGATAAGGAAGGATTTCATTGGAATAGAGATATATCATTAGAAATTATTAAAATTCTAGTTATCATCGTGGGATAAAGAAAATCATTGAGATTATTATTTAAAGAGAACATTTTAGAAAAGAAAAATACATAAACATCAGAAAAATATAAAATATAAGAGAAAATAAATACGCAATCAAGCCAACTTCCATCAACTTATAAAACGAAAAAATTAATCATGAGAGTTCAAACATAATACATCATTAGTATTATTCCCGTTAAGTGCAAGGAAATAACTTATTGAAAATAAAAATATTCAAGATTATTGATTCACTAACTTTTTAATCTTTCGCAATATGTTGAGATTTATTTATATTACAAATGAAATGTTGAAATCCCAAGCACGAAACTGTAGTAGAACATTCATTAAAAATTATACACCTAATATTTACATTCCATTAATACGTTTTCCGATAGCTAAGTCGGATCGTATCTCAGTAGTCGTTAAAACATTAAATGCATTCACAGAAAATAATTGCGCTGCGTCAAGAGTATTATACTCGCAGACAAAGCATTTCGCATGTAATGTTTATTTAATGCTTATGTGGCCTTAACTGTTCTGAGGAAAGCAATATCGTTCATAGGATGTTTTAATCTGTTTTCAAAAGCTGATAAACAGCATTTAAATGTATAATACTAGAGAAAATATCTGGTCTCCTGTTTATTTCCGTAAATGAATTTGACAACTTTGTCACCTAATCATTGTGAAGACTTATACAAAGAATTTAAATGCTTATAAATTTATCTCCCTATTTGTACAATCTTTGCAACCTTGAAGATTTTTTTAAGAAGATTAACGCCTTGAAAATTGCAAAGTGAAAGGAAACAAGACTAAGTCTTCAATGTCTGAAAAAGTTAATAATGCATGAATAATCTTAAGGCCGAATTTTCCATTCTAAAATCCAAATTAAATCAACAAAATACTCTGTGTACCAAATTAGTAAGACAAACAGAATATGAATTTTTTTTTTCAAAGTCTTTTCCGCCATGTAAATTTATTTTGCAAACGTTCGCATTAAAAGGTTATTGGTATCATTTAAGAAGACAAAATAATAAAAGGATTAAAATCCCTCAAAGTACTGTATATTCATAATATTATTCCAAATGATTTTTTTCTTCTCTGATAAATAATATGTTATGAATAGATTATTATTTTTCATTGCGAAACTTTAGGAAAAACAATGCAAATATGAATGATAATATGTAAATAATGTATCAGGCGTATTAAAAATTGTTTTGTTTTTGTAGCAAACGGCACGTTGATATGCATCGTGTTAGTGACATTTATCTTTAGTTTGAAGATAATATATTAACAAATAAAGACAAGGAATTATGACATAATAGGAAAGTCGGGATTCATTTTCCTTTAGGTTTTTTGAAGTTTATTCGGATTGGCATTTTAATAAATATCATTAGTTTTTATTATAATTTTTATTTTTATTTTTCTGTTTGTAAAAAAAAATTCTCTTTCGACTTAATTATATTAAGAGGACTGTTAAATTTCATTTTGACTTGCAACTTTGTTAATATTTAAATCGGAAACTTTTATTACCGGACTCTATTGGATTATAAATAAGAATGAAAAATATAAATTTGCACTTAAGGCCTTTCAGTTGAGGTGATTTTATTGATTACGATGATTTTCAGAAAAATGTTAACAGGATAATTTAAAAACCCAAGGAATTAAACACATCCAGTAAGGTGTGGAATTTTGTAACCATATGTGTAGTTTCATGTCAAATCCTTGTTTCAATTGATTGAGGAAAACATGTCTAAAAACACAAATTCGTTTTCGGGTACTATTAACCAAATCCCAGGGATTAATCGCCAGAAAACTTGCCACGACACGATAAATTTAAACACAATGACTCCATAAATTTAAATAAAATTGCAATATATTTAAATTTCTTAACTATTATTCTCTAATGTCATGCAAGGAGTTTTCTAGCATGACAAGTTTATTAGAGAATATGCAAAAAAGTTTTGGGGTGATCATTCTAATTAGTTAACGAATTAAATACAATTTCAGATTTGAAATTTTTTTATTGCTGTAACTTTTTTTGTATTATTTATCCATTTTAATACCAAAAATCTATCAATACTTTAATATCGCATAATAATATATATTTGCATTTCTTAAACTGTGGGTCGAAGCTTTCAAAGTGGACTGAATTAAGCTCTACTGAGGATTCTTTGGATGCACAATTATTAAGGTTTAGTTTACCCTTCATTGAATTTTATATATTCAGAAATCAGATATTTTGCATTTAATATGCATATAAGAAAATTAAGTAGCGTATTTTTGCATGCTAAACTAACAAAATATCTAAATGCGGATTTCGTTGAAGAATCGGGTACAGTTATCTCATATACAAAATAAAAATTACAAAAAGTTAGTAACAAAAAAGTATAAATAAATAAAATAACTTTTAACCAATTTAGAAGACAGGCAATCGATAGCAAAATTGGACATGTTTTCATTTACAAAACAAAATAATACAAAACCAGCAAAGGAAAGCATAATTAAAAGGAATGTTTTTGAAATAATTCTCCGAGTTTAAAAATTCAATTTGTGTTAGAATGTAACTTAGTGCAAAATCCTTATTAAATTAAATGAACAAATTTTAATAATTTTGTAAATACAGCAAAAAGAAAAGGTGAGGCCTCAGCATCTCTCAGAGCTACGCGAAAGGAAAACAGAAGGGGTGGGGCAATATCTTTTTGTTTATTTAATGATTCAGTACAGTTAATTTATCTAATTACTTGCGGTGGCGAGGGGGTGGGGAATCCACTCACAGGTAGATTCGTGGAATACTTTTGAAGACAGCTGAAATTCGATCGCGAAGTGATGTCCACAGTAAATCCTCCAATTCCCTGAATCCATATTAAACTCTAAAAATAACAAATATGAAAAGAATTGTCCTTGCACTTTCATAATAGGTATACAGCCCAAGGATTCTGAAACATTTCTATTCTCTAATTTCTGAAAAGTGCAGCTTGACTAAACAATTTTTTTCCCAGAACATTTGTGATATATTTTCCCAAGAGTCCCTTGGCGAGTAAAGGAAAAATGGATATCGATTCTTAAGAGAAGAGTATTTAATCCAACAATTTAAGCAATTTTCTTCTGAAAAAAAATCAAACCAAAGTTATTGTTTTTCAGAGAAATTTTATTTACGTCATTACAAATGAAATTTCAGAAGTTCGTGGCATTCTGTTTCACTTCCCATGTTTTAGATAGTTCTCAAGAAGTACATCTTAGCAATTTAGTCATATACCAATGATGGAGGCCATGGGTTAGATAAGACAGAAGGATGGTTAAAGTTATACTTTATAATCACTTAAATTTAAATCTAATATCCTTATCAAAAGGTTTCTTCCTATAACTATTATGATTGTTACGTGGAAAAAAATGATACTGTCGAATCCGGTTAATTGGACCACCGGATAATCGGACCAGCCGCTTAATCGGACCGAATCTTAAAGAACCAAAAGCCTATATATAAGCCTAATATTATTCGCTTATTTGAACCAAAATTCCGTTTAAACGGACCAAAGAACTTGGCAGGGAAGATGAAAAAGAAGCCACAAGTCGCCTGTTTACAGCAGGAAGTCCGAAAGGGAAAAGAACCAGTGGGAGATGGGCAAGCTCTTTGTTTCTTAGAACGGGCAGCTCGGTAGTAAGTTCTTCAAACGTTGACGTGAATTTGATAAGAACTTTTTTTTTATTGTGCTTCGCATGCTGAGTATCGTGTAGATCGTTTCGAAGAATTTGTTTGTAAATTTATTTTTCAATGAATAAAGTTCATAGGCAACAGTAGTTCTTGTTTGTATGTTCGCCATACGCGTGTGCCGCACAATAAAGGTCATAATGACATTTTAATATGTTACGTATAGCACATCTCGTCTTGTAACATAGGGCATGTTCGTGTAATCGGACCAGCCGGTTAATAGGACCAAAATGATCGCGTCCCGATGTGGTCCGATTAACCGGAATCGACTGTATTACGACCTAAATAAATATTACATGCAAAAAAACAACTTATTTTTATATCCATATTTTTATGTTAGTACCAAGACTGCAATGCTGTGTGAAATTTTGGAGAATATATCGCAGATAAGATTAAGTATCTTTCAACTGACTACGAATAGATATTATGAGACCGATAATTACCAAAATATTATAAACAAAATATTTTCAACAGACAAATTTAGCAAATTCACTATTGTTTATAAATGTAAAAGTAATGTAATATTCACTATTGTTTATAAATAATAAAGAAGGGGAGAAAAGCCGAAGGAGAAATCAACAGTCAGGAAATTTTTCTCCAAGGTACTACGAGAGTCAATCAAAAAATTAATAAAAGGAAACAATTACGAAGTTTTGATATTAAATTTTCATATTACTTATTGAGAAACAAAAAAAAACTATTTAAAAAAGTCAAGCAAAATATTGAAATTTTAGATTAACTTTATGTGCATCTAAAGCTAATTTGAAAATTTAACTTTCGATTCCATTACATCCGTTACTTAAATATTTGCCAAGGCGTGGCGTACGCGCGACATCTGCTATGTACAATTACAGACACATATCTAAATAGCTGTTACGAAGTTTCACGAAAATAACCTTTCCGTAAAAACTTCTATGAAAGAGTGCAACTAACTGCTTAATTAGCTTACACATAATTGCATTGTAAGTATTTATAAAATAAATGTGAGAAAAATATAAGAAAGCAAGCAATTTTCATCACTCCGTCTACTCTCAAATCCAAAATGAATAGCAATCAATGAAGACATTTCTATGAATCAAGAATACTTTTTCAGAGGATCTCAGTCCTGATGAATTAATAGATTACTTAAAGTATAAATTAACACTTTACCCATTTTCATTCTCCAATGAATGTAGCATAAGCGGGGAGAACAGTTTATTCATGTGATTTTTCACCTATTTTTCACAGGGCCGCGGTGGTATAGTCTCGGCTTCGGAACCGGAGGGTTTCAGGTTCGAGACTCAATTCCACCGAAGAACCATCGTATGAGGGGGTCTGTTGCACGTTAAATCTTTCAGGCCAAATGTCCTCCTGCTGGTGTGGCGTGGTGTGGAGAGGGGGGTGCCAGTTCAGGTGTCGTCCTCGTCATTTGACCGTGGTTCAAAATTACGAGGTCCGTCCCAAAATAGCCCTCTTGTTGCTTTAAACGGGACGTTAATATAACTAAATTAAACTAAACTAAACCTATTTTTCATCCCAATAACATTTGATAAAATCCATTACATGGTGCAATCAACATTATGGAGAGCAAATATCTCTTGCGTTGTGTGATTCGGGAGGAAATAATAGAATTTTCCCATTCTAGATATGCATTAAATGTATAAAAAATATTAGGATCAACTAGGTAACTGTTTTTATTTTTCATGGGAGTCCATAAAATATATCATCGGAAATCACAAATCAATTGGAGTTTTATACATGTAAAGAAAACACTTTGTACTGAAGGTAATAATCAATGAATCGATGCATTTCACTATTAGAATTGACTGTATCAGTTTCAAGTATTGAGAGGAATTAAAAAACATCAGATTTCATTCGTTTTGTTTCTACTTAATAACCATAACATACATTTTTTAATCTTGAATGAAGTGATTAAAAAATTAAAATCTTAACTATAATTTTTTAACTTAAACTCCTAAATCACTGACCAATGTTCAGACTATTATAAAACAGAGTTTTTTTTCTTTGGATTTTTTTTCAAAACATGGGAAGAATATAACAGAATGTTGAAATTTCATTTTATAATAACCTAAGTAAATATTTAAATTTTTCTGAAGATAAACGCATTAGATTAGTATTTTCTTCAAGAATACATGAATGTACAAAATTTCTAATGAGAAAGTAATTTGTCACTTCAGAAATTTAATGAAAAAATTGATAGAAAAATTTTAATAAAATAAGTCATGTTAAATTTTTAAAAAAACACTAAGAATTGGATAAAAGTTTAGATTTCCAAAACTTTTGAAATTAAAAATTTACATCTTGATAATACATGTTGCGTCAGAATCCATAGATTCAAAAGCCTTCTGATCAGGAAAGTGTTAAAATGTTCTTGCAGAAATATAAAACATTTCTGATTTCTCATGAACAAAAGTGTCTTTATTTTATTATTTCATTTGAAAAAGCATTAAGAAACTAAATAAATTCGTTTTAAATTGATAATTGTAATAATACGATCGACACCATTTCTTACATTTTTGAAGTCAATATAAAGGGAAGGCACATGGCGTAGCAACCAAAGAAATAATGTTCAAGCACAGAGGCCTATAGAATCAAGGAAAATAACCATCATTAGTTAAATACTAATCTATTTTTTAAATCCAGAAATAAAGAACAGCCTAGCTATGATCATGCGCAATTTACTTTTGTAAGCTATTAAAGATGCTCAGGCTGGATTAAGTTATGTAGGAACTCATAGGTATTTTTGCCCTATTCCCACGTTCGAACTTTCAAAACCAAATATTTTTACTGATTTGAAGTTAGCAACAATGTAAGTGATTTTTGAATAATAATTTATTTAAAATCTGTTCCAATAACAAACTGAAATAACAACCATTTAATTGCGGATAACCTAAAAAGCAACTGATTTCATCAAATAAAAGAATTTAAAATTTAGAACTGAAAATAATCCTAAACAAAATGTAACAAAAAAAATTACAAAATTTCTTTATACACTGAAATACAAGTTTTCAGCTGACTTATCCAGAAAGAAGAAAAAAAATTATTCATTTAAATCAGCAAGCCAATTAGAGGATTATGGGGGGAGGGATTCAAATTTTTATCCGAAGTTTAAACCTACTTGACTTTAATTTGACCTTCAGAGAGCTTTTGTAAATCTAGCTGGAAATTTATATTTTCTTGAAAGCAGCGAACAAAAATCGAGTCTTTGAAGTTTCCCAGAATTGTGATGTCCTGAAGCAGTTGTTTACTTTTCTTTATTTAAAAATGCAACCCGGTTCTAAGGAGAACCAAACGATATTAGTTTGGTTTAATAAAAGCAATTGTGTGTGGTGTTTTTTTTTTCAGTTTTTTTCCCAGTGATCACATTAAAAAATAATTATTATAGTAAAATTAATCAAAAAATAATTATTTGGCCTAAGTCTGTCATGGTTGATGTTATTGTTGTTTTTCAAGAAATCATACTTTAAGGTGCTTTTTCTTAATCAGGACCTTCAAGTGATGTCTTCAAGACAATATATCAATAAAAATGCATTTTCTACATCAACAAAGACAACTCACAGCAGCCCTAACTCACATATATGCACTTGCATTATATATAAATATTTATTAATTTGTGAATTAATATTTGAATAATCACTTGAAGTTGATTTTTTTTATTTAACC
This sequence comes from Argiope trifasciata, assembly GCA_026543055.1. Lineage (NCBI taxonomy): Eukaryota > Metazoa > Arthropoda > Arachnida > Araneae > Araneidae > Argiope > Argiope trifasciata. Next base: position 12,101 of record JAPMOQ010045121.1, read on the forward strand.
TTGATTGATTTTTCACTCTATCATTCGGTTTATTTCTTTAGAATAAGTAAAGTATTGAAGATACAATGGACTAAACTTACAAATAAATTCATTCTGATTCTTTCTATAATAATAACAAACAATGAATAAAAAATTTCCAACACTTTTAACAAGATTTCCATTTGAAACCCTTTCATTTATTATTCCATTATCCTTTGGTCAAAACTGTCACTTAACTGTCACATTTTTTTAATAAAAAGAAGAGAGAGAAATAAAAGAAGTAGAATTAGTGATGGCAAATTCAAACTGATGTATGCCAAATCTAAATTGGTATGAAAAAGATAAGTCATTTCTTACCATCCCTCACATTTATTTGAACACGGCACAAAATGTCATATTCTTCATTTTTATATTAAATATCGATAAAATATAGTTATGCCTTTGATTTAAACGAGTGACAAGTCGCTGAAATTTCTCAGAAAGTTCTAAAAGCCTATGACAATCGGGACATCGAAATTTCTTCCTCTCTCGCTTCGTTGACATGTTGTGAATTATATTTTCACAATTTTTTTTCCCTCTTTTTTTATAAGGCGTGTTTGTACGCTTTCGTTCGCTTTTCCGCTTATAGTGAATTTGACACATTTTTTTATAGACACATTTTCCCGCTTGACATAACCGACTTGAAGGCGGCGAATTGAATTTTGTTTTCGTCAACATTCGTGGCGTGTAAAAGAAGAAATATTTTGCTCTTCATCCGTTCAATAAGCTCGTACAGTTGCAATTCTATCGCATTGCTTGAGCATGTCTAAACAATTTAAATTATCAGAAATACCGTTTATCCAGAAATTACATGTATTGAAATAAAAAAAAGCAGTAAGGGTAATTTGAAATGAATAGAGTACAAATTCTATCCTTATTAGTATCTTGTCGTCGAATGAAGAGGAAAAGAGGGGGAAATTGACTTTATTTATTCAATTAATGGGAAAAAAGGATTTGGGAGCGTTTTACACGTTATTTGAAGATTTGAGGTAAAAGAAATTGATTTTGAATTTTTTTCAATTATTTAAAAATGAAGAGTTCCTTTGGAGCCCATGTTCCTTCCCTTACATGGGCTGATAATATATTTGCAGAAAAATACCAAAGTGAGGAATTCCATTCAGCCTGTAGAAATTTTAGCAATAACTTTTGAAATCTATAAGAAATAACTCTTGAAATACATTGGAATATTAAAATTATTTTCGTACTTTGTTATTATAAGGTTTTGAAGGTAACTTTGTTTATTGAAGCAATTCCATAAAAACATACAAATATGAACAGAACGTTAGATGCGAATTATACACATAAAAATATAATAAAATATTAGTATAAAATTAATATTAATATGCATTAATTATTTAATTAATATTACCATTCAGTTGTGCTAATGGGAAACTGAATGTTAATTCTGTTTTATTTAAAAATAAATGCCCTCTTATTTTGTCCTTGCAAAGCACTGAAAGTCCCAAAGTTTCATACTTTTTTGTTGGTGATATAGCATTTGGGCTGCATAACAATCTGCTAAGACCATATGCTGGAACACATTTGACAATCGAAAATAAATTATTTAACCATTGATTTGTCAAGAAAAAAGATACATAGAAGGAGCTTTTAATATTCTCAACAATAAATTAAAATATTCCATTGTTCTTTTAATGTCCTAGCATAATTTACTCATGATATTATTAAAGCCTGTATTATTTTCATAATTATCTTAGCGTAGAGATGGATACATGATTTAGGACACGGTGTCAATTATAGGATCGAAAGGTATGCAAGGAGAGAATATTGCAAGAGGACACTTCAAAGCAAATAATATAAGGAACATTCTCTCTCTCTCTATATATATATACAGATATACAGAGAGAGAGAGAGAGATTATTCCAAATGCAGGCATAGTTTCTGGCATACATCTACAACATGAAAATAAACTTAACACCATATTAAAGACAGATAACTGTAAAAAAAACCCCACTTTTCTTATTTACTTGAAAAATATTTTTGATTCATTAGAAATAAGTTAAAAGCATAATAAAACTTTTTTGGAAATTGTAATATTTTAATTAAATTCCCAATAATGTTTATATTTTGACAAAAGAAAAAAAAACGGTTTTTTTAGTAATTGCCAGCTCAGAAATAAAAAAGAATTGATAATTAAATCCAGAAACAATAGTGCAATGTAAATAAAATTCTTTGGAACGAGAAAGTATTACTACTGTCTTTTCTTGATTAGATAATTTACGATTCCATCTTTTTCAATTCCTACTATTAGTTTACACTCTCCTTATATTTATTTATTTATATATCTTGTTCAAATTTTCAATCGTTAATAAAATGCTTTTTATTCATCCACCCAAGTTCAAATACATTTTTTAAACCTGCAGCGGATGACACTTGATGTAAATACAGTTTTTTTTTCTCAAATATTGATTCCATTCATTATATTTAATTAATTTTTAATATTTTAAATAGAGTTGAAATCAACAGTAGCAGTAGCTCAATCGGTAAAATACAGTTCTTTCAATATTTTTCACCTGAAGATGAAGAATGCGAATACAATTCTTCGGAAAATCAATTTTTTTTATAACACTTAATAATTTTTGAGATAATTATTTAATAAAAAAGTAACTAAATTTTAAAAAAATTCTTTGTTGTTCTAAGTAGGAACTGAGTTATTTTTTTTTATATTACTTGTTTGTTGTAAGTACATATGAGAAAGTGTGGATTTACAATAAATCGTTTTTTTTTTCCCCTCTACAAATTTTATGCCAACCTCAGAATTTCTGTCTTTAAAAACCCATAAACAGGCCGTTCTTGGTTTAAAGCAATTAAAATTTTAATACTGATAACTAACTCACTCAACTTTATAATAAATGAAAACTTATGGATGCTGAAATAAAAACTATGTTTCATGCAGGACGATCAACTCTCTGTGAAAAGCAACTCTAGACATTACAAAAACACAGTGTGTGTAATCTTATATCTGATTATCCGAAAGCACTAGTGACAGCGGGCATCTGCACAGAGTCCGATAAAAGGCGGATTGACCGAATTTTTATTTGTCCGCATAGTATGTAAGCTCTAGTATAATTCAATACACTGCTCTTGTTATACCGGAAATAAGGGATCAGAAAAAGGCGCTGTGAGTCAGAAAAGGCGCAACCAGCCTAACAATAAAGACGAATG
>JAPMOQ010045123.1:0-10376 GCA_026543055.1 Argiope trifasciata
ATTTAAGTCTCCACCAGAGCGGACCAGACAAGATTATGCCATTCTTTTATGCCATCATTGCTGGAAGTATCTTTATTTTCTAACGGAGTCTTTTCCTTCTCCAAAACTGGAACAAAGCAAAAACATTTTCCCTTAACACTATAAAAGTATTCTTTCCGCGTCCACCGAAGATGAAGAAGACCATATTTCAACTCTTTCCAGCCAGCAAAAACAAACAAGACGGTAACCTCGAACTGCGATATAAACTTTATAATCCTCCAACAATGCCTTCTTATTATATTTTCGTTCTATCCGAAGAGACCCCAATGAATGGGCATGGACTGACATATCTATACGTATAAATACGTTCACCTGAGGTATAAACATAAATAAAGAGGCAGGCCGTGGAACCTAAGGGAATTGTGGGGTTGTTTGTTTTAACTTGGCTAAGGGGTAATATCTATATCGGATGGTAGCTATACGACATTGACGATGCTCGGAAACATTTGTAGCTCCTTGTTTACTAATTATTACAAAATAAGAATCGTGGAAGTTTGTTGTTTTTATTCCTTTCTTCAAGAAGATGAGGTGGATATGTTCTAGTTGCATAAACAGTTCGATTGGTTTGAAGCATGGTAAATTTCGATTGAAAGTTACTCGTAAGATATTGGAGATATATTTTTAACATTTTTTAGAAGGTAATAAGTAGAAGAAAACATTATTTTGTTTCTTTGTAGCCACGAAAACAATAATAAATGTAAGCCTTGCAAATTTCGATTTTTTTTTTTTTTTTGCTATTAAATTAGAGAAGTTGTGGGTAATTGTAATGCAAAAGACTCTGTTCCAGGAATAGGGTATATTTTGCAGGAAATTATATTAAATTCTGTTGTATAAGATATGCATTACGAACAATTTAATCTAGTTCTAACATACTTCTAAATAGATATTTCTTCTATTTCATGTAAATGTTTGTCGGTTTGAATTATTATATTACTATTAAATATATATTTTTGAATATAAAAGATATTAATACATAATGAATTTAATAACTATGAAAACATTACGAACAGACTGTTAGTCATTTACAAATATACATACTGTTAATGCAAAATAACTTATTTCAAATATAATCACAAAAGAGAATTTCATTAAAAGTTGAATACAAATATTTAATAACTTTAAATGTGTTTATGTATTTTTGTGTTTCATGTGAAACCATATTATTTTGTAAACTATCTGTTTCTCTTTTTATATAAAAACGATAAAATGCGTTTGTTGCATTCTTTCTTTCATTAACAACCATTAAACCATTTCTTTAATCCCTAAAAATTTTACTTGAAAAGATTCCATGGACGAATAAGTTTGAGGCAATTTTTACGCTCATGACGAGTATTCGAAGAGATGTTTATTTCCCAAAATGCTAGATAACTACTTGTGGAAGTATCATTAGCAAATAAAAATTGATTTTTATTCCATTTTAAATACTTTATGATCTTTAAAAATGTATTAGTTTCTAAATGTAGTATTGAAATAAAACTGCAATGTTCTTATATAATATACCATATGGTGGTATGATGATCCTTATGATCCATGCAATGAAAGCGATTGGATTTATGTTCTCTGGAACATTTCTTTAATGTTCAAATTTCGCACAAAACAAGCAAAAACACAAAGACAAGACATTAAGGCTTGGACACAGAACACCATCTCATCTCAGCATAATTATAATCGCAATGCATCATGGGATGGGTACCTAACCAGGCATCGCCATCTATTATCCAAAAGAGGAGGTAAAGTAATGCAACGGCTTCATCACACCAATGTTATGGAATCATAATCATTAAGACCCTTGCAGTGGAAGCATGAGGACCCATTTTTTTAGAACATTTCTTTAGTAATCGCATTTCACACAAAGCAAACACAAAGGCAATAGAACACCGGATATTAACGCTCTCACACCTAATCAGATCAGCGTCTCTTCTCGTTATAATTACAATCGCAATGCACCATGGGATGCGTACCAAATCAGACATCACAATATACTATCCAAAAGAAAAGATAAAGGAATACAATTGCTATAGCTGTTTAAATAAAAAAAAAATATTTTTATCAAACAAGAATATTATTATATGAATTAAATTTAATGGTTGACATTTGCAATTATATTTTTGAATGGTAAATTTTGATCAGTTTTTGTTTTTACTTTATTTTTAAGTAAAATAAAGTAGAATAAATTAGATTAATCTTTGTACTTAAACTTGCCCTAGTATAAAATTAATGTTTTTTTATATAATGAAAAATATTTAATTTTAATTTTAGAGATTTGGTGAAGATACAAGAAATTACACACCAACATTTCCTATCTCCATCGATTCTTCAAACTAATATGTGATGGACAGAAAAAGAGCTTCATTTTCACAAAAGGCAAAGAAAACAATTTATCCTGCGTTAGTGAAAAACACCGACTTCAATACGATTTTCACATGTCCAAAACTCCAGCGATGTATCATTTATAACATAAGCCTTCACCAGAGATGGTCAGTCATGATTATGCCATTCTTTAAACCCATTCTTGCTGCAAGTATCTTTATTTTGTAGTGGCATCTTTTTCTGAGGCTGGAAAGAAGCAAAAACATTTTCCCTTAACACTATAAAAGTATTCTTTCCGCGTCCACCGAAGAAGAAAGAGACCATATTTCAACTCTTTCCAGCCAGCAAACACAAACAAGAAAGTAGCCTCGAACTGCGATATAAACTTTATAATGATATGAAAATATAAATACTATGCCACATAATATCGAATGTTTTATCTTAGTTTAACCAAAGGTTTTAAATTTTTTTTCGCATTGTAAAAAAAACTTATGTGAATGATAAATATTTTTTTAATTAAGATTTTTTTTTTCAAATTTTGAAATTTTCTGTGTTTTTTATTAAAAATTTCGTTAACGTTTTGATTTATCTGAAAATAAAATTATAAATGAATTTAGTTTGTACTTTTTCCAAAAAATAAAGAAAAGATTAACTGACAGCTTTTTACTGTTTCAGTTGATTTTCAATTTTCAATTATTTTTATGCTTATCTATCTAAACACATACTTAATTATTAAGTATTTTTAAATGCTTTCAGTTTTATTTATTCTGATAACAATCTGTTTTTCTGTACTTGTCTGTACTTACTTCCACTGTCTTGCTACTATGTCTGGATTTCTAATATCTCTGGCTACTATGTCTGAATTTCTACTATGTTTTCTATCTGACTGTACTTCTACTATATCTTGCTATTATGACTAGACTTCTACTATGTCTGGACATTTTTTCTTGATATAAAATATTACTAGTCGATTGTCCGATGCTATAAATTCGAATACTAAACTTATGAAAGGATCTTTACTACTCAGTGGCAGATTAGAAGGTGTTAGCTTCCATGGCCTTTGGATTTTCGTAAGATTTACGTAATGCTTAATATCTTCCGGCTATGCATAAGGGATTAATCATCTAATCTGCGTTTATATGAATTGATGCAATTACCTAGTGCTTGGAATTAAGTTTTGGAATCAAAATATTCCATAGTAAATTCAAAGTTCTGCATATTCGAGCTCTATTCCAAAACATCGTATCATGATAAAATTTTAAAATGGGTTCGTCTATCTTTAATTGTCTTCTAAATTTTTTTGATTTAATGCAGCGAAAATGTGCATAAAAATATGTATTTAATATCAGATCGAGCGGGAATATAATTAGTCTAACTAAAAGAACAAAAATTATTATTTTAAAAGATACCTAAAATATGTATATTTTAAAAAAATTTTAAAGGCAGAGAAAAGAATTGCGCAAAACAATTTAGAGATAATTTTCTGGATTTGGAATTGGGATAAATTCACTTTTTAAAAATTTAAAATGGTTGTAAAAGTGGTTTCTGAGCAATAATATGATGTGGGAAATAGAGAAAAAAAAGCTAATTAAATTTTCTAAATGTGAAAAAGAAAATTCTAATTAAAATTTTAATTAAAAGTTTAAAAACCATTTTTTACTGAGCATCTACAAAATAAATAGCAAAATTCATCACATGACAAATATGATAGCTCTAATCTCAGCAATCTGCTTTCTAGAGCATTTTAAACTAATATTTATTCATTAATTTCCCATAACTCTAGAAGATATCATGATAATTTAAAAATACAGGGTTGCTATAGTTAAATTTCCACTGAAATGGTCTTAAAAGTAAACTATAGCATCAAATTTTACCAAACTAGGTAATAGTTTAAAGGAAGATAGGGAAATTTCTTTTCTGCCAAAAAATAATCTAAAAAGAGGCCACCAGGTTAGAAAAGGCGTTATATGCAATATTGTTAAGCAAAATAGGACATGAAGATCGGTTTAAACTGTGTTTAATTACTTCATTTAAAATATGTTTAATTCTCATTACTGCACTTTAATGCAAGTTAAATCTCATTACTGAATTCTCAACAGTAGACTTTTGTCTACCTGCAAGAAAGTAATGCATATGTCGGTTTATCTTATCTTTCAGTTCCTCCAAATCGTTTAGTTTATCACCATGAACTGTGCTTTTTAAAATGACACATATACGTAACATGTTTCAGAAACGAGTAAAGATGTTTTAAATGATGTTTCCATGTCCATGTTTGTTTTTTTTATCAATTTTGAATATTGCGCTATTTTTTTCTGGTGGTGATTTTTTTTTTCGGAAAAGTAATTCCCATGACCTTATTTAAACTATTTTCAAGATTAAAACATTTGAGCTGGTAGTTTTCCTTTTATGACCATTTCAAAAGGAAATTTATCACCATCTAGTATTATTATGTTAAGAAGACGAGTTTATATTTTAAAAATTTAACCCTTTATAGGATATAATTCCTATGCTTCTCTCATATTTTTTAAAGTAAAACTGAGGACTGATAAATGAATCTCTGGAATTATTAAAAATAAAGAAAATAAAGTAAAACATTGTCGTTCATCTGAAATCAGAAATTGAAAATTGAAATTCAAAGAAGTTAGGAGTACTCAATGTGACTTGCTTGAGAAATACATAATAGAAAATGCTTTAATTTTGAAATCGTGCAAAGGCATTAGTTTTGATCTTTAATAAATTTGAAATGTATCGTAGAAAATTGCTAAATAATCACCCACTTATTATTTAATTAAAATTTTAATTAAAATTACAGAAAAAAATCACTTTTCTATTCACAATTCCATCCTACAAAGTATATTTCAGCCAAATTTAATTGATCTAAACCAGGGATGGGGAAACTACGGCCCGCGGACCAACTCCAGCCCGCCGGAAGGTTCTATCCGGCCCGCGGATAGACTTTTAATTTGCCGGTCAGAGGGAAATTAAAAGAAATATTCATATATTATATATCCATCTCCTTTTCTACTTTGTTTGAATACTATATTTTTTCTTCCTTTTTTTCAAAGAGCTGGTAATCTGTTTACATTCTCTATTTTTGTTCTGCAAAACATAAATCGAAGGAAATAGCAAACGCAGGCAGTTTTCAATCGGTAAAGTGTTAAAAGCGGAAGTTATTTGTTAGTTATAGCTGTAGATTGGCGCCAACACGCTTTATCTTTTTCTTGTGGAGCAGACATATGGAAATTCAATATATTCAAGCAGAATTGGATAATTTTACCATGCCATTCAACGTAAATTGTGAAGCAGTGAGGTTAGATTTGCAGCTTGAATTAATTGAGTTGCAATCTAACAATCATCTCAAGCAATTGTTTCTAAATATGCCAAAGTTAGAGTTTTACAAATCATTATCTAAAGTAAGTTTCCCAAATTTAATATCTCATGCCCAGAAAATCAGTGCTATGTTTGCTTCATCTTATCTATGTGAACAAGTGTTTTCAACTATGAACCTTAGAAAGAATTATTTCAGAAGTAGATTGACGGAGGAGCATTTAGCCTCGTTCCTTAGAATCAATACATCTCACTTCGAACCTCAACATAAGGAACTTTTAAAAATGAAATCGCAATTTCATTCATCTCATTAATATATTAAATTGTAATACTTGTATATTGTTTTTAAAATTTTAGAAAAATTCATCTTGGCCCGCCAAACTTTATTTTTTCGATTTTTGGCCCGCGATCGAAAAAGTTTCCCCATACCTGATCTAAACCAACAGTTTGACAGATATTGTAATAGTAAGAAGGCAATATTTCTATTACTAATAAATTTAATTTATTCTACAAATACGATCTAAGTACTTTAAATAAACATTAAAAACTTTTGGCTCTCTTGCACATATGGGCAAGGCTAGATTTCTTAGATAGACTGGGTTTACCAATAAAAATAGAAAATTTTAAAGAAAAGCAGAAATTCTGAGAAATTACGCTGTAAATATCTTAATTCAAGGAACGAAAACTATTTTAAAATATCGTCACTTAATCCACAATAACAGTTTTCTCCATTATCCAAATTTTACTTGAGAAAGACACATATTTGATTTTCTTGTTCAATAATGAATAATAATAGGTCTCTTTCAATCCTGCATGACTATACGGTCACGGATCTGTTTTAGATTTAAAAAATCTGTCCATAGTCGGTATGGTCATAGAATTATTCTGTTATATAAAACTCTTGGAAATTCTGTTGGAAAACTCTTTTCTAAAAATTGGTAATTCTGTTTCATAAAACTCTTCGGAAAAATTTGGGGGATTGAAATAAAAGATCTGTTTAGCGACTGTATAATGGTTTGGTTTTACTTCTTTGGTAAGTCAAAAAACAATGCGATTTAGTTAGAAACGCGGGCTTTTTTCAATTGAGCTTTCAAAACATAAAGAAAAAAAATGGTTCACTGAAGCAAATACAGAATATATTTTCTTATCAAATACATATTCTGACATAGTATCTGATCTATATTCTGGCTTGTATCAGATATATATTCTGATTTTGTATCAGATGTATATATTTGTTTAAAATGTAAAAAAGAAATCTTCCAAATCTATTACTGAAATATAGTTTGAAACATATTTTTTATTAGATATATATTCTGACCATCTGTCAGATGTATATTTGTTTAAAATATTTCAAAACTTCTTTCATATCCGTTATCTGTTACCAAAAATTAAATTTTATCTTTCTTTTCTTCACATTCAGAAAGTTGAAATAGACCTTTTGAGAGATAATTCAACTATGAAATTTTATTTTTGATAGAAAATTCATCAAAAGCTTATCTTAGTTTTATTTTAAAAAAAGGCCTTTTTTTAAAGATTTCTCTAGACATGTTTATATATTCTCTCCAATAAATTACAAACTTTGAGTTGACAAAAAGAAAAACATGTCTTCTCTTGATAACTTGAAATAGAAATGTTACAAGCATTTTTTCAAAGATAAAACTGAAGCAACAATTCAGAAAAGTTACAAGTCACAAGAGAATACCTATCACTCGAGAGCAATTGGTAAAGAAACATGCTTATAATCAGGAATTCTTTTGGATAGGAGTATGTCCAACTGTTTCTTTAATCCAGAAAATTTTACTTCGAAAAATTCCTTAGGCAACTTAGTTACATCAGCCAGATTTATTGTAAGAGATGTTTGTTTCAAAAAACTTTAGTTTCAATATTCGTAGAAGCACCATTAGCTAATAAAGTCATATTTTTATTCTGTTTTAAGTACTTTATGGTCGTTAAGAAATCATTTTTGTTTTGAAAGTAGTGATAAAATAAAATTATATGGAATATAGCGTTAGTCTGGGAGATAATATTTTTATCGCAAAAGAAACATTTTTACATTCCGGAATTTCTATGGTAAACATTTATTATTACAGTTTTCAATCGTGACTTCTGAAATATTTTGGTTTCAATATTTTTATTAACATTATTAATAAATAAGAAAATATTTTTTCTTTTTAAGTCTTTTGTGGTTATAAAACCTTTTCTTTTCCTAAAAATTGAATTAATATTAAAATAACAATATTCATCTGTAATATGTATTAGTACGTAAGAACACTTCATTCGAAAGAGGCAAACTAAAATAAAAAATAAAATTATTTCATTGAATAGAAAAAATATTAGAATCAGGAGCTTTTTTATAGAAATTTACATTCATACTTTCGACTTGTGACTAGAATTCCTTCCTTTTGTATTTCAAGTTACGAAACATCTGATATTTTCAATCCAACTTCTTCTGAAAAGAATTGGTTATACAGGATATCTCTACAGAAATTGAATTGGTATCAGACAGAATAAATCTTCTACATATTTATAAATAGATACAGAAGAAAATATGTATACAAATAGATTTTCATATATATTCTTTTATATAACATGAACATAAATTTTTATATTTTACTAATAATCAAATCCATTGTGCATTTCAACTAAAAATAGCCTTGTGCAGAGATCGGCAACCTACGGATCTTTTGATGTAAAGTTGGGGCTCTCCAGTTCCATAAGAAAAATTAATAATTTATAAGCCTCTTAAAAAATAAAAAAGTATATTTTTAAGTACCAAACAAAAATACTCTCAACAGTTTCTGCCTAACTTTATAAAACATGAAGGATCGATTCGTTGAGAGATTCGAGCATTTGAAAGCAAACAAAAGTACTCTCTCGTTCACAGCAAATCCTCTCAACACAAATACAAATAAGATCAACATTGGACCATTTGTAAAGGATGCTGGATCTTTTAAGACTTGTGGAGCGGCAAGTTCACAGAACTCAAGAACAAGTTGGAAGAGTTCGAGGTCCAGTAACGCAGGCACATCGTTCAGCACCAGCGGACAGCTCTAAAAGAAACTTCAAGAGTTGAGGTTTTCCTATTCGATGCGTGGAATAGTCTACCAGAACGCTACAGTGAGGTGAAGCATATGGAGTCCTGACCATCTATGGACCGAAATACAAGGTTGTGTGTGCATTCGCTTGCATGAATAGAATAAAAAGTAAAGTTAGAAGCAACAAATAAAAATATACAGTAGTGCTTGAAACTTAAAACACCAAGCTATAAGCCAGATTTAATCAAACTTTCAAAAGACGCGCAAAGCCAACTTTTATATTGATTTAACTATGCATATTTGTGTTTTTTTATGAATAAAGATTATTCCGGATTTGAAGCCGTTTATTTTAAATCAAAATCAAATATATAAAAGCAAATACTACAATATTAAATAGATAAATGACTCTTTAAATACTATAATATTTCGTAAATTGTTGCTTTTGGATCTTTCATTTCAGTAGACTGCCGACCCCTACCCCGTGAATCAAAGCATATCTGACTAACTGATTCTACTTTATGTGATATTTTATAAATGGATTGTTGATTTCAGTGTTTGAAATGCTATATTTTTCACAAAATACAAATATAAATAAATTTCAATTAGAAAATTCCTCAGAAATATAATTAATATTTTAATTCTGTTTTGACACTGGTATTGTTGAAGTATTCAGGGCGGCTTTAATTAATTTTATGATCAATCTTTGTATGGTTAAGCACTTTTACCACTTTCTTGCAAGGTATAACCACTTGATATAACAGGTGGTTATAAGTTGAAATCCACTTACCGCTCATAGATGGCACAATCGAGCACTTTAAAATTTAAAATGGCTATTCAGGAATACAATTTAAATGAAGTAAGCATATATAATGATCACTTGTTTAAAGTTTAAAACATTCAATTTTTCGGGATATTTACGGCATCTTTTTTATTATTATCTTCGAACCTTCAGACACTGATGATATTCATTGGAAAGATTTTAACCTAAAAGTCTGACAGCTTCTTTGTCGTCTTTTGTCTACTACTGCAGTGTTTTATCCTAGCCATCTTATAGGGTTTTTTTTGCAATGAATAGAGAGTATCTGTAGATGACATGCAGTTTGAGGAAATAGTATATTTCCTGAGCATACATTTTCAACACGTACATACAAAATAAAAAGTAGTCATCCTTATTAGCTACATTTTACAGATCTGCAATTTGAACTTTTTAAAAAAAGTTTCAATAGCTGAAAACTCCTTTCCTCGTGACGCAAATATGAGAATTATAGATTTATATTTTCAAGCTCTAAACATTAATCTAAATTCATTATTTAAGTGAAATAAAAAAATGTCAGCAGAAATATAAAGAAGAAATTCAGAGAAAAATGAACTCAAACAAGAAATATATCTTTTTTTGAAAACAAATTTCCTGTCTTACATATTCAATGAAAAACCTTGACACATCTTATAGATTACTCACGAATATAAGTCGCCTCCTACCACCCTTCAACTCACCCTTAATAAATGGAAAATAAACAAAGACAAAGAAAACATTTTATCCTACTTTAGTGAAAAACACAAATTCCAATGCGATTTTCCCATGTTTTTCCAACACCAGCGATGTACCATTTATAACTTAAGTCTCCACCACAGCGGGGCAGACATGATTATGCCATTCTTTTTGCC
>JAPMOQ010045124.1:0-10815 GCA_026543055.1 Argiope trifasciata
AGAAGAAAATTTCGTTCGATGCGTCTTACTTCTTTCTTGAGGGCCTCGAGGTCAGATTGAGTCCTGCTGACAGCTACGACTTCAGCTCCGCACTCGGCCAATTTCAGCGCCAAAGCTCGACCGATGCCTGGAAATACAAACATTAGAATTCAATCAAGCATATATATCCATGTGGACATATAGGTAAAAAGAAAGCGAATTGAATGACGCAAAATCTTTTCAAATTAACTTTTTAAAAAAGTCATCAAATTATCAGATTTCAGGATTTTTACCATAAAATATTATCAACGCCTGATTATTTATAAATATAATTTTTGTGAAATTTTTTTGAATATGTAATTTTTTAGTGTTCTGTAAAACAATAATTCAAAAATAATGTTTGAGTAACACATTTCTTAAAGAATTAAAGTTAATTAATTTTAATTAAAAAATATTTGAAAGAGTAGATAAATAATATAAATGAATTCTTAATTGATTGTTAGCAACGTTATTTGGGAAATTTATACAAGCTCCAATTGTACGATATTATTGTTAAAAAATATCTTTTCTCATTTAAATATATATTTTCGCACAACTTGTGAACTTTCAATTTATGTAATTATATAAACTGTATTAAAGAAAATTCTAGTAAGTTTTATTTTTAAATATTAAATTCATGACTCAATATTTTCCCATTTTATAAAATATTTTGATATTTCTATAAAATTAACAAGTTGGTTCATTTATTATTATGTACATATTTTTCATGTACTTGCAAAATGGATTTTTCAAAATAAAATTTTAAAAACATTTTGATTTTATTGTTGATATTTAATACAAAAAAGTTTAAGTAAAAAAGGAATTCATAATAATATGAATAATATGGAAAGTTTCAAAATCTTAAGAGCTTTTTTATTTTTAGAAAAATGACCTATAACAAAAAAATAGCAATAAAATCTACGATACAACACTAATTTTGATATAAACAGGTTTCATAAGAATGGAAAAAGAAACTTAAAATAGTATTACAGACTTTCGAAAGAAAATTTTAGTGGAAGCTGACATTTTGCAATAAATTTATCTATTATTTTAAATTTATATAATAATTGTTACACCATAGCAATTTTCTAAGAACGAGCATTGTGTCTTTCACAACTTTAATAATCCAGTTTTCGCCATGAACTTCAGTGGAAATATTTCTATTTTTTTCATTCGTTTCCTCTCTTTCATTTCCTCCGGAACTATAAGGGAATAGCTTATTTCTGAAGTAAAAATAAGTTCTTGACATTGAGCACCTTTCTTTTCATAAAATATATTAAGGAACATTAATTAGTATGAATTAATTGTGTATATCAATTATTTACTAAATTTTCAGTAGGTTTATAAACAGTAAATTTCTTTCATCAATCTTGTAGCATAAGAGACAATTAGAGTGAATTTTAAAAATAATATTTAAACATTTAGTTACGTGTAATGATATAATAATCATTCATTAATAAAATATTTTTAAAAATAAAATTCATAAATTTTTACTATTTATATTAATTTTACGGAAAATATATGAACTTGTACTAAATTGTTTATATAAAGCTGTGAGTTGTAATGATGATTTTAAGAACTATCAATTTTGTGACAAACCGATCTTTTCTTTGCTATGATTCAAAATGATTGTACATTAGATGAATAGCTGAGGTATAACATAATGTTTTGGTATACAACAAATTCTTATTTATAGCTGAAAATCATTCAACACTCATGAGTAAGTTTTAAATGAGGTTTATAATAAATCACATAAAATGAAAAAAATATAAAATTGTGAAACTTTAATAAAATATTTAAGAAAGGCAATAAAAAATTATTTGTTTAATGAAACGACCATGTTTTACTAAAATTTTTAAAAAATTGTTAATCAGTTTTATTTACTTACATTTTTTTGTAATTTTCTTTTTATTACAATTATATAGAAACAGAAAAATAGTAACAAACACATAAAGCTTTCATGCATTAAGTAATAAAAAAAAGACAGAAAAATTTGGAGTTCTTTCACTGAATTTAAATTTTTCAAAATTATTTAATTTCATAAAAAAAAAAAAAAATGTTAAAAAAAATTTTTTTTAAAAAAAAAAAAAAAAAAAAAAAAAAAAAAAAAAAACCAGCATTTTTTAAAACAAAATTTTAACTTTTCCGTAAGATTTTGTTTAATAATGAAAAAAAAGTCCTTTATAAAAATTAATTAAATTTAAGTAATTAAATTCCTTTATATATATTTTTTGTATAAATAAATAAAACGCAAAATAAATAAAAATTCTAAAACAAAGAGTGTTTTCACAAATTTTAACCGGAAAAAATTTAGAGACGAAATGGTGTTTAGTGATATTATCTGTCCTGACAATAATGTCTGACAAGAATAATAAAATTAAAAAAAAAAAAAAACTTTTTCACATAGATCACAACTTTTCGAAGAATAACGCCAAAAGATAATTACCTTTTCCAGCTCCAGTCACAAGAGCGCGTTTTCCGTGAAACAAAATTTCCATGATTCTTCAATCGGAAAGTTTTAATATCTCGCAACAAAGTTTTATCGGACACTCTTTGAATTCGGTCGGTTGTCTATGCAAATGACAAATTAGCAGAGCCAGAGGAGAGAGATTCAGTCGATAAATGGAAACGGGAAGTTGTCGGAATAGAAAAAAGGCGGTGTAAAGAAGAAAAAGACTGTTTTGCGATTGGCCGGTGCAAGGAACAACCTTGGCACTACTAATATTTAAATTCCAAAAATAAAAACCTCCTTTGCTGTGGCGTCAAAGGGGGGAGATAAAAAAATTGCAGTCAGAGTGTGATACTTTGTTTCAGGTTCGTCATGAGGAAGCTGGGTCTTATTTTAAATAGAAAAATATTATAAAAAAATAATAACGCAGCTAGCACACAAAGTATGCATCTACCATTTGTTATGAGGATGACTAATTCTTTTCTACGTAATCTTATTTTTCAATTTATATCTTTTTATTATTTTCTTGTATACAATGCAGGTTTTTTATACTGGTTTATAAGCTGGTTGTATTCTATATTACATTTTCATAAATTCACAGCCTTATTTTGCCCCCCCCCCAAAAAAAACACCCTATTTACAAAAACAAACAAACGAATATTTCTTATTTTTATGTTCTTATTTTTTTACTGAGACTTTACTTAACCGATAATCTTTGTTTCAAATTTAATTTGATTAATGAGCATTTTCATTTAGGTTTTTATAAATCACTACATTAATGTTTTCTAATTGCTAAGCCTGAAATACCGTGTAAATGAGCAATATAACAAAAAAAAAAAGATAACTTATAATGAAAAAAAAATCCCATACCAACAAGGTTATTTGTTTTTAATTGCTTTGTGAAATTTTTTAAGAGTATTACAGAATAGACAACAATTTGTTTTGTAGAGAATCAATCAAAAATGGTCCTTGATAATCGAATTAAACATAACACTACTTTCGTTAGTGTCGGTATTTTTTTTATTTTTTATTTTTTTGTGGGAAGAGTCGATGTGCTATCCCCTAATAGGGAATACGATGGATTTGAGCCCCCGAAACGATGTATTTGAGAAATGCTGCATTTTAAAAAGATATGTGTAAACTAAGATATTTGTCCATTTACAAGAATCTCAAACGGCTAAAATGGATCAGATGTTGCAGAATGAGGTACATTCCTTCCTTCTTGTGATCAGGTATAATGCTCTTTGGTTCCAACTGCATATAAATTTTAGCGTAAGGCAAAGATGGAGGTCGATTGGTTGCTAATTAACTATCTTTTATCATTTCATCAGCAGCAAGAATGAATTCAGTGCCGATCACGGCCTCTTGTTTGATCTGGTATAGGTTGATTTGATATTGATTTTCATATTTCATGAAAACTGTTTTACTATCTTTTATCACTATATATCTTAAACAATATTGGGCACAAAGTCATTATTTGATGATAAATGTCGGCATATTTGCTTATAGATGTTAATTCTAAACAGTGCTGACCATAATCAGCCCTTATTGGATGATAAATGGAGGCATTATCGTCTTTATGAAATCTCTCATACCATTTGCTCCTAGATGTTAACAGTAATCATACAGAGTAACTATTCGACGTTAACTGTTGGCATTATCTCCTTCACGAAAATTCTTACAATATTTGCTCATAGATGTAAATCCTAAATGGTCCTGACATTGAAGAGGCATTATTAGATAATAAATAACGGCATTACCTCCTTCACGAAGCGTTTTGTACCATATGCTCATAGATGCTAATCCTGAATAGTGCTGGTGGTAAACAACTAATTTCGTCGATAAATATTGGCATTATGGTCTTCTTCTGTTATCAAATACTGTAACAGGATTTTCAATGACAGTGATCATGACGCCGAAATTTCTTGATGTTCCATTATGCATGCATCTTTTTCCACCATGATTTAAATTCATATTTAATACTTTTACATTAACAGGTGAAACAGATATACAAGAAATGCAGTACGCTTTTCAAATGTTTTGTTACAACCTTGAATGAGGACGCTGCAACTTACTTCCATTTTTCATTTGGACGGCGTATGGTTAGTTATACCACCAACTAGGGAGTAAATATGACTTTAAGATTTTGGAGAGCATCTTACAATACGGCGTGTTCAAAGAGAGAGAGATCCACAAAAATTTGGACACGCATATCATTCTGAATATTCATGTGTCAGACCCATCTGAGGCTGAAAAAACACATTTTTGGAATTATGTTCACCATTCTGCCTGTCTGAGAATTCAAATCAAAATCAGCCGAAATTATAACTTCAAAAGTGCTCAAAAATCCCTTAAAAGTGCAGTTCTTAAAAAGGAAAACAAAACCACAGGACACAGACCGACGTTACAGATTGTTTGACTCTACAGTTATTGTTTACTTATTGATACATGTCACACAGATGTTCTCAATGTAATTTATCATTCTTTTCTTTTTAGTTAGTATTCTCATTTCCCTGTAAGTTTAAACCATAGTTAGCATTTGTTTAAATATTATTGTTCTCTCCATCTAATTATTGCTTCGCCAAAAATTGAATACAGTCGTGTAGGATTTGACACCAATTTGGTTCTCTCTGGACGATTTGTCGTCCCCTTCTTTCTTTAATTTTTTTAAATTTCTTTTATATTTTTTTCTCCGTTCCATTTTGTGCCTATCCGACTTGTTAGATAACTTAGTGTTATAGACATCGAGGGCACAAAATGGCGTTATGTTATGTTTGCCTGAGAATTCAAAAACGTTTGAGTAAGACCGTTGAAATAAAAAATGTGATGATTTTTAAACATCTATAGAATTTTGAATGAAATTCCTTCTTAGGAAATTTGTCTGTCTGCTTGATGACAAGTGAGCACGATAACTACAAAACATATGGAACTAAAATTTAGTACAGAAGTTTAACATCGAAATTGTAGGTCCATATCAAAGTTGGTAAGCCATTCTGTGGCAGTCTTTCGGCCTGTGTTTTTGCATGCATGTAAATGCGAGAATTCAAAGATAAAACAACTTAGGTAAACAAAATTTTGTCACTATTTTATCAAATAAAATGTATTTTTTTAATAAAATTTTTAATCATATCTTTCAATAAACTGATTATCTATCAGTTTGTACTTTCACGTGCATGAAAGCATGATAATTTAAAAATATGAAAACTTAGTTCAATAAAATTGGTATATAATCTTGTTATTAAAATAGTAGCAGTGACAAATTTTGCTTTCAATCAGTTAAAAAAAGTATCCAAAATGCTCATTCAGTTTTCTGCATTATGTAAGAAGTATAAAATGCTCATATAAGGAACTGAACATTTATGGCGTATCTTATGGTCATAAGATCCATAATTTTTATGCGATTGGAGAGGAATAACGTCATTATTAGAGAGGGTGAAAGAAAGATTGGGAGTGATCACTGCCACTAATTTTTCAATCGATTAACTAAATCAGAAATCAAGAGCGTTGACAAACTAGGAGATAAATTATTTGCAATGTTTTTATTTATTTTGTAATATTTAAATGATTTTGTCAAAAATTACTGGCAAATTTAAGTAAATAAATAAATAAATATTTTATATACATAAGATATTTCATTATTTCAGCTTCCCTAAACATTTATTGTGTAAAAGGCACTTCTATAAATGTGAAATTAAAACCTGTAAGAAATGTTTGATTTTGGAAGTTGGGGAAAGAGAATGCGAATCTTGAAATTTGAATTCCGAAAGGATTTAATCTGGCTGTGCGTGTAACTAGGCCACTGCAGATTTTAACACATTTCTGCATATAAAACCTGCGTATCAAACCCAATTTCTACGTATAAATGACCCCGTACAGGGTTTAATCTGGCTCTACATGTAACAAAAGTATACGAATAACAGAAAATGCTTCTATAAAGCCTTAATTCAAATGCTTAAAAAAATGAACTTAACACTTCTTCTCTAAATTTGTACACACAGGGAAAAGGAATATAATCGAACAATGGAAAGCTGATGTCCTTGAAACCACTGCCCGCCAGACGATTTTTTATGACAGCAAGGTACACAAACATATCGACCAGGAAGTTTACCCCCCTCGTGTGATTGTACTGTGTCTAGTAGGTATAGAATTTTACATCTGCCAAGACACGACTGTAAATAGCCGAATCACGCACAGATGACCAATGATAGGCAAATGAATATTATTCAGCACTTTCATACACAGAAATAAATAATAAAATAATATTTGAAAATTTATTTATTTATTTATTTGCATTTTTTTCTTAAAAAAACATTAAGCTAAATGACCCATACCTTCTTAGGATTTGTCGGAGTTTTTTTTTTTAAGTGAAGGTTTGGGTTTTTCTCCAGAGTAACCTTGAAATGAGAATCATTAACTGGAAATGGGGAACAGGTAGTTACGGAAACCAAAATGTAAAAATGTAGCGGTTTGTCCGCTCAATTAAAAGGTAAAAAAGAGTTACAAAGAATGTATTTATTCTTATGCAGTCGTTTCCTCTTTGAGAACGTGTCCTACGTAAACAAGTTAAAAGGGTTTAATTTATTCAAGAGGTTTTTTTTTTAAGGAAGGGTTGTCTCTGCAAATATTGATTGAGTTTTAAGTTTCAACCGGGTACATATAAATAATCGTAATATTTATACTAAGGTTTCTTTTGTTTCTTAAAGTCAGTAAATAAATTAAAATTAAAACACCAGATGCGTTTGAATTTTTTTGCCAACTTACATTCAGATTTTAAATTCAGTATCTAAAATTAATTAAAGTCCTTGTGGTTACGGATTTGTATTCAACTTTATGTATGCTAATTCCTTATTTCTTCCTGGATAATTGAGTCAAATTCAATTAAATGCTGCATAACTTATTATCTAAAACGAGAGAGTAAATAACAGTATATTTTTCAAAGTACAAAACTGAATAAAATATTAAATTAAAAATCTAATAAAATTTTGTCTTTTTCCATTAAAAATGGGTGTTCTGCACCCCTATTTTTAAATTTTTTTCTATTTTAAATCACTCCTCGAAAACCTTTTTTTTTCGTTTCAAATTAACGTCCAAGTTTCAACTGTTTTTCAACTTTTTCGTTTCAAATTAACATTTTTTAAGTTTAAACTGTTTACATATAAATAATCGTAATATTTACTTTGCCAATTTCTGAAGTTCAAATTCTAATTAACTACAAATTCAAGTGAAGACAAGAAAAAGGAATTTTTTTTATTGTTGAGAAATAAAAATACAAACAAAGCGCAGTTGTTTGAATAATTAACGAAATTCTGAAAGAAAACTGTTAAATCAGACGTTTACAATCTACATCAAAAACCGTTATAAATTTGTTTTGTTTGCTGGTTATTTATCAATAAAAATAATTATTGAATTGAATGTTTCAAAATGTCTTTTATTAATCATCTTTTTTTATACTTCCGCATTTGTGAGTAATATTTGCAAGCGATTGATAATTCAAAAGCTATAAGTGAAAGCCGTCTTCAAACTAAAAGTACATTAGTAGACGATAGATGCTTTAAAAACTATACAGTGAAAGAAAAAGTGATACATCACTAATTTGTTGCCTACGCTGTTTGAGGCTTCAACAATTTCTTGCCTTCCCATTTTAAAGCTATAAAAACCTCAAGCGAAAGCAATATCATGTTATCACGTGATAAAAAAATCTAGTCTCTTAGCCATAATCGTTGATCAATTTTTATTTTATTTGAAAGCTCCCGATACTTGAATATGGCGTCAATGGTCGGCTTTTCCCATCCATTTCCATTTTGAAAGACTAAATAAAATAAAAGTTTCGACAATTAGATCAATTTTACCTGCTAATTTCATCATCTGGAAAGGAAAGCTAACAAATCTAAATGCTCTATATTTACTTTGAAATATAATTTCATTTGCTGCAATAAGCTGTAGTTCATCAAACATGATATGAAATTATTAAATCAATGTAGTTAATATCATTGAGAAATTGCAGGTTGATGTAGCCAACTTATATTATTAATATTATATTTATTGTTGTTGAAATAAGTTATGCCTAGTTTAAACAGATAGATTTGGTAATGCTGCGCACGATTTAATTTAGAGATAAATTATTTCTGACTGGTATCTGCTCCTCATTTGAAACTGAAAGAAACCGAATTATTCAGGATTAAAATAATTTTGAGTGTAAAATTTGTAATGTAAATTTTTTGTGTGCATAAAATACCATAATGCATAAATTTTTTTAGTTGTTGGAACTTTATTTTTTAAAATTAAAATATGAATATTATTTGAAACAAACGATTAAGAAACATCATAAACTTTTCCAAAAATTCGTTTGCATCTGCTCAAATGTTTATTAAACTGTGAGAAATCTAGAAATACTAAAAAAATAGTACGAAGTAGTATTTTAGTGTTATTTTTAAAATAATATTTTAGTGATTCAAAGTAGTATTTTTAAACAAGTAATATATAAAAAAAGTTTTTAAAAGTCAATTGCTACTTAGGTCAACAAAGAATTTTTTTATTTTAGTTACTTTTTATTAATAATTGCAATTAATATAAATATTATGTACAGTGGCTGAAAAAATTGAGAGTACGTCTTACATTTACTTGATAAATACGACTTTCAATATAAATAACACATTACCGAAAAGTACAAGCATATTTTTATTTCTACACATAACAAATGGTTTAATTTAGAGTAAAAATAAAGAAAATCTACAAAAAATTTTTATATTGAAAAATTTCAGAAACATTTTAAATAAACAAGAACATAATTTTGCACACAAAAATTGAGAGTACACCAATGACAGTTTTGCAATATTTCGCATAAAAACAAAATGTAAGTACTTAGTTTCAAGCATTGTGGCTCTTATGATGTTACCTCTAAATGTCAATGGTACCGATTCGTCCAATTTTGGGTGGTATCTAAAGACATTTTACTCCATTTTTCTTACGACACTTGTTTTTAATGGGTTTTATTTCTTATTTTGCATTTCTGAACCACTTTTCGTGTATGGCCCATGGATATGAAAAGGTATTGATGTCGGAGTACTGTGGTAGAGTGTGTAACTGCTGTCTACAACGAAAAAGGCACCACTTTTTGATATCATGAGTATTCTTTTTGCGATCATTGTCCTACGGGAGAGTCAAATTTCCATCTAAATCCAAATTTTTAACACTTTTCTTTAGATTAATGCGAAGTATATCCAAGTAAAACATACAGTTCATAATGCCATCAACAAAAACTAAATTCCCTATCCAGGATGAAGCCATGCAACCTCAAATCATGACGGAATCACTACCATGTTTAACTTTAGGACGTAATTTTTTTTGAACCAAAGCAGTATTAGGCTTTCTACATAAATTGCGATGGCTGTAACTGCTAAAAATGTTGAGTTTTCTTTCATTACTAAGTATATCTTTCTTCCACAAGTAATTGGTATTCAGTTGATGAGTTTTTGTGATCTTCTAAAGTTTTTTGTGAATTTGCAAGTTGATGAGCGGTTCCTCTCTAGCAATGCGACTTTTATATCCAGCTTGTGTTAAATCATTTTGTACAGTTTCAGTACTTACACTTTTGCCTATGATTTCAAAAGTTTCTGCAGCAAGTTCGATGAACCATATACTCGCAGCAACCTAAAGGTAAGTTTTAAAAATTTAACTCGAGATGTAAGTTTAATTTTTCCAGTAAGACAATGATTCCGAATAGAATGTATATAATGTCAAAATGTGATGTCTTTTTCTTGTAAACAGAATTGTACACTCTGCCACAGTACCCCGACATCAATACCATTGAATATTCATGGATCATACTCGAAAAAGTGGTTCAAAAATACACAATTAGAAACAAAGCCCATTTAAAGCAAGTGTTACAGAAAAAGGGAATAAAATATCTTCATATACCGTCTAAAAGTGGTCGAATCGGTACCACTACATTTAAAGGCCATCATAAGAGCAAAAATTCATGAAACTAAATACTTACCTTTTCTTGCAAAAATGTCATCGGTGTACTCTAAGTGTTTTGAGTCAAAATTTCGTGATTGTTTATTAAAAATTTTTCTAAAATTATTCAATTTAAAAAATTTTCTTGGATTTTTCTTTATTTTTCCTCTAATTTAAACTATTTGTTATGTGCAAAAATAAAAAGGTTTTTATACTTCTCTATAATGAGTTATTTATATTGAAAGTCGGATTTATCAAGTAAATGTAAGACGTACTCTCAATTTTTTGAGCCACTGTACATCTGACAGAATCATAATATTAAGTGGCAAAACAGAAAGGGAATTTCCTTGCAATTTTCTATTTTTCGGCTATTTTTGCTAATTACTATTTAT
>JAPMOQ010045128.1:0-12039 GCA_026543055.1 Argiope trifasciata
AAGGAATTAGTTCTTCTTCTTGTATACAGCCGGCCACCTCGATACTGCTACTTTCAGTGGTGGCGGGGTAATCAGCTGTATACAAGAAAAAGGAATTAGTTCTTCTGCTTGAATACTGCCGACTACCGCGATACTGCTACGTTCAGTGGTGGCGTGGTGGTCGACTGTATACAAGAAGAAGTTCGTTTTAGTGCATTTCTTATTAATAATCAATTGCCAAAATATAGATTCCAGAAGAATTTTACTTTTATGTCACAATTCCTTTCTTGATCTAACAATCACCATATACATGCTAAGGTATATTTGATAAATTAATGATGTATAATTACCTGTGATTATTCAGAATTAACAATCTGATTAGTGAGGTTTATGAATAGCCACAGGTAATTATATATAATTACCGGTTTAATTATCTATAACTACCTGTGATTATTTATTATTCCCTCTGGATTTATTGACGATTTTGTACAATTACCAGAGATTATTCAATAAACTAATGGGTATTATAAATAGTTGCAGATAATTATACAAAATTATCTGAGTAATCACATTTATCATAATAATCACTTTACTGCAGTGAGAACACATTCAGTCTGACAATCAAGGTAGATGATATCACAAAGATGAACTTTAATCTTATGATATTTTTACATCCATTAGGTATTCTTATTATTTCATAAATAATTTTACTTCTCTATCCTATTGAAATAGGGCTTTTCTTATTGATGTAAAAGTAAAACCGGATTACAGGATATAATACACTGATGGGAAAAATAATCCCAACACCAAGAAAAAAATTATCGTACAGTAATGAAATTTTAGGAATACATTTGCCTAGGTAACATATATAATTGATTAAAGTTTCAAGATCACAGGTAGAGCCATTGGCGAAAAGAGCCATTTCAAATGTGAAATGTTGGTACATTAGTAACCGCCAGAATTTTTAATGCAAACATGCAAACGTGCATGCATTGTGTCGTGCAGGTGTGAGATATCAGTTTGTGGGATAGAGTTCCATGCCTGTTGCACTTGGCCGGTCAATGCAGGGACGGTTAATGCTGGTTGCGGATGATGCTGGAGTTATCGTCCAATGATGTCCCATACATGCTCGATTGGAGAAAGATCTGGTAATATATAAGGCCAAGGCAACATGTCGGCACTCTGTAGAGCATGTTGGGTTACAACAGCGGTATGAAAGTGAGCGTTATCCTGTTGGAAAACACACCTTTGAATGCTGTTCATGAATGGCAGCACAACAAGTTGTATCACTAGACTGACGTACAAATTTGCAGTCAGGGTGCGTGGGATAACCAAGAGAGTGCTCCTGCTGTCATACGAAATTGCTCCCCAAAACACAACTCCAGGAGTAGGCCTTGTGTGTCTAGGCCGCAGACAGGTCACTAGCAAGCGTTCACCTGGCCTCCTTCTAACCAACAAACGGCTATCACTGTGACCAAGGCAGAACCGGCTTTCATCAGAAAACACAACAGATCTCCATTCCGTCCTCATGAGCTCTAGCTTAACACCACTCACGTCGCAAACGGCAGTGGTTTGGAGTCAGTGGAATGCACTGTACAGGGCGTCTGGCTGTCCTTGAAGTAACCGATTTGTAACAGTTCGTTGTGTCACTTTGGTGCCAACAGCAGCTCGAATTTCAGCTGCACACGCAGTACGATTAGCCACAGCCATACGCCGAATACGATGGTCTTCCCTCTCAGTAGTACCACGTGGCGGCCCGGAACCTTGTCTTCTTGAGGCAGTACCTTCCCTTGACCACTGCCGCCAATACTCATGCACAGTGGATACATTCCTGCCAAGTCTTCAGCAATATCGCGGAAAGAAAACCCACCTTCTCCTAGCCCTACAACATGACCTCGTTCAAACTGATTGAACTATTGATAATGGCTTTTTCGTCTTCTCAGAGGCATCCTTGACTAACATTAACCCACTACGTCAAATCTCAACTGTAAATAACGATCACGAACCTTACAGCGCTTATTTAAAGCAAACCTCATTTGCATGTTCATAGTGTCGCTATTAGTGCCACACTTACACGCGTAGCTTGAAATTTGAATCGACGTCATCTTTCAGATTTATAAACACGCTTACCAAATTGCGTTTACCTAGCACAGCGCCTTCCTAGTGTTGAGAGTTTTTTTCCGTCAGTGTAATTTATAGTATCAGAGATAATATCTCCCAAAGTATAAATAGGACTACGTATAATATCTTCCAATTTGTGATTAGGATCTCAGATAATATCTTTCAACTTTTTAATAACGAAGTAAATAATATCTTCCAAAGTGTGAATAGAATCATAATTATATTTTCCTATGTGAGAATAAAATCACAGATAATATCTCCTACACGAGTTAAGCTCATTGATAACATCTCAAACACGAGTTAAGCTCATTGATAATATCCTTCAACGTGTGAATAGGGTCACTAATAATACTTTCCATCATGTGAAAAAAAACGCAGTTAATATTTTTCAACGTGCTAATAGTAACACGGATCCAGCGTATGAATAGAATCATCTATATAAATAAAATGAATGTTTGTCTGTATGTCTCTTATGTGGTGCCGTACCGCTTATACCATAGTAATGAAATTTTGAATTATTATTATGGCATTTATTTGTTTCAGCTGAAGAGGGAAAAACAAAAAGCAATACTTCTATCCTTAAAGTTTAAAAAAATAATTAATATTATTTAAGTTTATACTTTATATTTCCTTCAATTTCAATGAATGTATTCATTTCCGATTGGAAAATAAATATTATTCTTTCTATCATTCCTAATTAAGCAAGGCAATTATTTTATATTTCAAATGATATTTTGAAAATTGTTTCCTCTGCGTCAGCAACGCCCTGGGTACCAGTTAGTAAATAATATTTTCCAATGTGTGAATAGGATCAGAGATAATATCTTCCAATGTTTGTTTCTTAGCATTCCCATTTTAAATCAACAAATGTATTCTACGACCATTTAATCTAAATATTGAAAGTATGTGCAAATCACCATACTGTGAGGCTTATTCACGCCCTTTCAGCAGAATAACAAGTGCATTTTGGAACAAATGTCACAGCATACGTTTTTGGGTAAAAATTTCGATCACGTAATGCAGCCCTTGCTTGTCGTTGATCTTCGCGGTTCAGAACACTTCCTTTCCCATGTTTTAACATTCTTGTAACGTAGGCACCAGTTGCTGCGGGTTCAATGTCTCTGAAAAAACGTGCGAAATGTGGAATGGCTCGTAGATCCTTCCTCTTCTTGCATTTTTTTTTCTTCTTCATAATATGTCTCTTTTATTGAAATGGGACAAAAACAGGAAGAAGAAATTCTTCAACTTTAACTAGAATAAATATAACTTTAATGGTCCCCATCTTATTGCATCTTCAAATAATCTAGCTATTGCATAACAGTTCTGGCATAGGGGTAGCTTGTCTTCCCCTACAAAACAATATACTCTCAATTACGACTTAAATCGCAAACGTATCTGTCAGTTGGCTTATAAAGTGCCAGAAGTCACAACAAGATTAAAAATACTTTTGCTTTCTTGTCCATTCTGTATTAGCATAATTAATACTAAATTTTGGACAGTTTTTATCCTGTATGAAAGAAATCAACACTTAATTTTGGACAGCTTTTATTCTGTACAAGCAGAATTAATACTAGATTTTGGCAGTTGAACAGATTGAATATTAAAAGACCAAAATAAATACTAAATTTTGGACAGTTTTTATCCTGTACAAGCAGAATAAATACTAAATTTTGGACACTTTTAATTCTATACTAGCAGAATTAATTCTTAATTCTAGACAGGTTTTTTTCTGTCTGTGAGAGTAGACCTAATACTAAATTTTGGACAGTTTTTATTTTTTACCAGCAGAATAAACACTAAATTTTCGGTGGGTTTTTTTTGTCTGTACTAGCGGAATTCATATTAAATTTTGGATAGTCTCGTCTGTGTATAGAGATATTTGTGACCATAGCTAAAGACTAAACGTTTATTTTATCTCCAAAAGTATGTGCCGAAATTGAAAGCTTTGCCAAAAAATATGCATTCATTCATTTGTGCTGAGCGATATTTCCAATATTATTCAAAAGTGCATTTTAGTTTTAGCTGATATAGGTAATTCGAAAGTTTAATTACAAATTATGAGTTACTAATTTAGTATTTCAAGTTAAATCATACAAAAAAAAAATTCCAAAATACTTTTTCTTGTTAACTGCTCATTTTACTTTCTGTAGGATTTAGAAATTACATATTCTCCATTTCATAACAAAATCCTGGGGTAAAATCCCTTTTAATTTCCTACTAAGCAAATAAATTAGTAATAATCATTAGGTTGTGGAAAATAAACAATAAACAAAATAATATAAACATAAAATATAACTTAATAATAAACATAAAA
This sequence comes from Argiope trifasciata, assembly GCA_026543055.1. Classification (NCBI taxonomy): domain Eukaryota; kingdom Metazoa; phylum Arthropoda; class Arachnida; order Araneae; family Araneidae; genus Argiope; species Argiope trifasciata. Next base: position 4,415 of record JAPMOQ010045128.1, read on the forward strand.
TAATAATAATAAGACTACAGAAACTAACTCAAAATGTTATATGTGAAATAATGGTTCTATTAGCTTTCCAAATTAGTATTTATCATCTTTTTATATTAAATTATGTATTTAATAAATCTATATTTAGAGTTTTTTTGAACAATATAAAAGTATATACTAGCTCTTCTATTCTCAAGCTATATTCACTGTACAACTTCTAAGGTGTCCGACTACGTTCGAAGGAATTTTTTTGAAAACTGTATATTTTAAAAACTATTTAAATCAATGGCTTTTAGATGCAATTTCAATTATAATACAAAATACTATAAATACTAAAAAATTATGTGGAAATATATATTTTGAGAAATAGGTAATTTTGTAGTAAATTTAAATGAAATTTAACCAAAATGGTTAACAGTCTACACAAAATTGTAATGTAGCCATACTATTTTTCTTTGTACACAAGCTATAGAATATAATGATGAAAGAAATGAAATAAAATTATGAATATTTTTGAGATGCAAAGAAATTATGGGTAAAAAGTATACGTATATATGCATTTTTTCTATAAATTCACAACTTAATTTTTCTAAAAACACCTATAAATGAGAAAGTATTTCAGGGTCAATAAAATTTTTGGTTCATTTCATTTTCCATATTACTTAAAACACGCTCTGAAATTTTTATGTAAATAATTCTATTAGTTTTTGAGAAATCATTTTAACGGTTTGAAATTTTTATAAAAATTAAAGTGTTGAGAAAATTAAAGACAAATTTTAGCTGAAAAATAGGTTTTGCTTAAAATTCTCTTGAATGATAGATCAGGTTTTATTTTACTAGAAAAGAAAAATTGTTTTGGGAAGAGGAAATAAATAATAATTAAAAAATTCAGTGTTTAGTGTCAGTAATCAGTGTTTTTAACGGAGTCAGATACCTTAAAACAGATTTTTTTTAAACTTTCCTAAAACAAATATGTTATAAACCAGAAAATTTCAAACAAATCAAAAGTAAAGGACTTTTGAAATCTTAATAAATTCGAAGTCAGTCAACATAATTGAGAAATATTCCCTTTCACAACAAAACGATTCTCCCAAACCACTCGTTGCATTCATCTTTGCCAATAACTAAACTCTTTCGATAAGCCTAGTTCAGAAACTTAAAAATATTTTGCAGTTTCGTTTCCATTCAGCGCTTATGCCGTGTAACTTTCGACTGTAAAAGTTTCTAGAACGGCAGAACATTTGACTGCGCCTTCGATTTCCAATGTTCCGAAATCGACACACTTGCTTTTTGTGCGAGACACACTGGGAAACAGAGGAACTAATTGGGTTTCCAGCTGATGTCACCAAAAATCGAAAGTACATCGTAAACTAGAATTGGAAAACGTGTTCTGTCTCTGGACTTTGGGAAGAGAAGTTTTACTGCTCGGTGTCGGATGAAATGGGTTAATGTACCGCTGCTTACGTGATTCTACTTGGAAATATGTGGATAAACGCAAACAGATAATCGTAAATTTTTGATTATCATCTATAAGAAACTTGACATAAACTGGTAAAAAAATTACCAGTTTATGTCAGAATTTATCTCATTTCTAAATGTTCCGTGGTTTTTATTTTTAATTCACATTTCTTTTGTGAAATATTTTTATTTTGAACCATTGTATTTAAAAAAGTACTTGCCGATATATAAGTTTCTGCCATCTTGCAATTCAAAAACACCTATTGAAAACTTTAAAACGAGTATTTTAAGCAATGCTCATAGAAGTAAGCGCAATGTTAATTACATATCTAATTAATTACAATTACATATCTGAAATGTTAAGAAAGAAACTTTTTTGAAAAATTGGATTTTTTAAAAACTGTTTATGATTTTCAGATGTATTGTCAATTATAAATACTATAAATACTAAAAAATATATAAATGAAAGTATAATTTTTTTTGTGAAGTAGAAAAATGTGTAGTAAATTCTAATGAAATTTAACCAAAACGATTAGTATTCAATACAAAATGGCAATACAGCAATTCTATTTTTCTTTGCACGCAAGATTTAGAACATAATGATAAACGAAATGAACCCAAATCTAAGAAACATTTTGAGATACGAAGAAGTTATGGGTAAAAAATACTCATATATGCATTTTTTTTATAAATTCAAGGCTTAATTTTTCTAAAAATGCCAATAAATGAAAAAGTATTTCACTAAACAATAAAACTTTGGTTCATTTCCTTGCCCATATTATTTTCAACACGGGTTGAAATTATTATGTACAAACCTCTATTAGTTTACGTGAAATCATGTTAAAGGTAGAGAATTTTTATAAAATTAAAACTGAAGTTAAAAACAAATTTTAGCTGAAAAATACGTCTTGCTTAAATTTCGCCTTGGATTTTTTAACTACTTAGGTTTCCAGCGGATGTCACCAAAAATCGAAAGTACATCGTAATCTAGAATTGGAAAACGTGTTATGTCTCTGAATTTTTGGAAAGAGAAGTTTAATGCTTTGTGTTGGATTAAATGGATTAATGTATCGCTGCTTACATGAATCTACTTGGAAATATGTGGATAAACGCAAACAAATAATCGTAAATTTTTGACTATCATAGAAATGAATCTTAGTAAAAAAATTACTAGTTTATGTCAGAATTTATCTCTCTGGGCAATGTGGTTAGCGGTTGCTCATCGAGTTATGGTTAGTCGAGTCGAGTTGTGGCTGTGGTGTGCTGAGGGAACAGATTAAAAAATCTGTAATTTAACAGTTTAAAAGGATTTCTTGATATAATCTTTATACAATTTTACAGTTCTATAAATGGACCGTTATTCAAACTTCCGATCACAAGAATTTTTATAACATTGATCGAATTTTAGTAAAAATATCTAATGTAAAATAAGTGACAACTTTAAATTGATATGAAACAGAATAAGCTTAGAGAATGAAGAATATTGATATTATCCAACGCATATCGTTTATTTATAGACTATATTAAACAGATTATATATACATTTTCGGTTATGCCATATACATTTGATTTGACTATAATTTCTAAATGTTAGGGGGTTTTTTTTTAACTCATATTTCTTATTGTGAAATATTTTTACTCTGAACCATTGATTACGAGTGTGTGAGTGAAAAACAGAGTATTTAAAAAAATATTTGCAAATATACACATTTTTGCCATCATGAAATTCAAAGAAACGTATTGAAAATATTGAAACAGGCATTTTAAGGTATCCTCTTAGGAGTAGTGGGAAACGCGTTTTTACGTTGTTATCTTTATACATGTGGGGAAATCTTTAAAATGCACTGAGAAATAGAAGAGACCGAAAAAAGGGAAAAAAAGATTAATAAAATTGATAAAATAAAACACTTGTTGATTTTATGAAATGCATAAAAATGTTTCATTATATCCATTGCTCCATTACTCTTATTAGCCTTTCTCGTATTTTCTGACTTTCTACATAGGGATTAAAGTATTATCTGTCTTCCGTGCTTCATTTATATCTAAAAATAATTTATGTTTTTTTTTTTTTTCCTTGCACTTTTACTCCTTCATAAAAAAAGAGACATTGTTATTCAGAATTTTGCTTCTGTGTTTGATCACACTGTTCCTGTAACTAATTACATAAGTACCTCTTGAATAGCCTCTATCAAACTATATTTAGGCTTATATCGTGAAATACCGCACCCAGGATTTTATTTTTATTTATAGCAGACAATTCTACATATTTGTTTTCTTAATTTATAAGAAAATCGTGCTCAATATATGTTATTACGCTTATGACAACTACGCGTTTGTCATAAGCATAGTACTGGGAAATATGGAGTGAAAGTTTTGTTGTAGATTCTCCGACTCGGATTGTTAAAAAATATCGTATAAAAGAGCAAGAATAGGAGGATAAATTTTATATATATATGATGTTTTGTAGGTGTCAGAATATGATATGTTATTTTATTTCCAAATCATTTTATTTACATTTATTACTCATAGGTCATTTTTGGTGCTGCTGATTTAGCTTCTAAAATTGGAAATTTTTCCTCTTATTATTATTTGCATCTACTTATTTATCAATTCTTTCATTCTTAAGCTCAATTTCGTTTCATATAGCTCAGAATAATGGAAAAATCTGAGTTTTTTTTACAAAGATAAATAAAACAGATGTCCAGGTCCCTCAAAAATCTCAACAACAGCTTATTAAAGAGTTTATTATACAAAAAAATGGCTACCGTTTTTGCTGATAACTATTCAATAAAAGTATTCTAATGTGTTTTGATGATGATTAGAATGTGTGCCAAAAGTGGCTCAACACCTGTGAAAAGCTTTTAATTACAATAAAAAAAGGTAAAAAAGTATGTTCAGACACCCTTTATGTGTTTTTCAAAATTTTTTTTTTTCATCTTAATTCCTTAGAAGAGCGTTTATAAACAACAAAGCATTTGCCGTAGGTACTTAATCAATTGCCCTTCATGAATTCAGAAACTTAATCATAACGATATCCAGGCAGATGGGGGTGCGCGGTTTTAGTTTCGCTGAATACTTCGCTTTCACAACCTCTTTTCACAGGAGTTGTGGGGGACATTCATGCACTTCACAGATAGAACATAGGGTAGAGAACAATCGAGTATTTGAACCAATAGTTTACATTAATGTAATAATATATCAAAAAATATTAGACAATAATTTTAATAAAATTATTCTTTATTGATACCTTGATTTTTTTACAAATAAGTTTAAGACAAAGAAACTTAATATTATCTTTCCGTATTATATTGCCTTTCCTCACTGATAGAGTTACGATATCACTTCATTTTTTCACTAAGTTTTTTGAATATAACGAAAACGTATTGACAATTATAGAGTTTCATTTCAGAATACACTCTTCACTACAAGACTGACGATGGCGTCTGGCAGCAGGAGCGACTGAGCAGCGACGTCGAGAAGCACACCCTGAAGAACCTGCGCTGCGGCACGCGATACCACCTGTACATGACGGCCTCCAACAGTCTGGGAACGGGAGAGCCCAGCGAGGCAGTGTCGGCCCGCACCAAAGGAGCAGGTAAGGACTCTTTTCTGCATTTACTTCATCCTTGCCTCCTTTGGCTCCTACTTCGTCTACATAAATTGCTATATATATATATATATATATATATATATATATATATATAAAAAAAGTCGGCTATCATAATGGGAGTGAGGGAGTGCCGGCGTTCTATCATAGAGGTAGCGTATCTTCTCCGTGATTTGGGCATCTTGGGTTCGAGTCCCGGTTTGAACATGGTTTTTATTCTGTGTTCTATCTCTGAGTAGTGTGAATATTCCCCCTCTGTAAAAAGGGTTGTACAAGAGAATGTGAAGCATGATGTAGTTAAGTGCTACTCTTGTGCTAGTTGGCGCTACTGAAAAACGAGGTCGGCTGATTGGTCGGTATATTGGTCGGCTGACTTGAAATTGGTATTTATGATGAAAATCTTCCACTTATGGAATCGATGTTTTGCTGAGTGTTGTGATGTCCATCGCCATCTTGCATAAAATAATTATCGCTTATCTTTCGTATGTACTTTTTATTGCTATCGTATGTGCATTGTATAGTAGTGGCAATAATCACTTAAGGTGGACATGTTGTGCAATCGTCGCATGCATTATGATTTGGAAAACAAAATTCGTAATGAATGTTTTTCGTGTAATTCGACTATAACGCTATATTCAGGGACCTCACATGTTATAAGTCAAAACACTCGTCTTGACATTCTCTAACCGAATCTATGAATATTATTAGCTGTATACCTTGTGGGACACCCTGTATATAGCATAAAATCGGACGAGCACTTTTCTTCATTGTTACATTTTGTAGAAGCATTGGTATCAACAACAATAATGGGAGTGCATAGCTCTATTTCATAGAATAAATTTAGCACGTTAATTAGTTGGTTAATTTGAATCCCTTATATTTCAAATTACAACTATTTGAACTTATTTTTTAAACCACTTTAACTTATGAGACAATTTTTCTTTCTGACGACATCCAATCTATTTCGATATCTTCTTTTCAGAAAATTTTTATTTATATAAAAATTATTCGAGCCAAATTATGCCAAAATATTTGATACGCACGAACGGAAGAATGAATTCCTCCTCAAATTCGACTATCTATCTAAACTGGCATGAGAGGCAACTTTTAGCCCACAGAAATGTGTAATTGGTATTATCTGAGAAACGAGATATCTCGTCGGTTGCATTAAAACTGATAAAATACTAGAAAAATAAAGCATATAAATCCATCAGTGAGAATCAGTCTTTCTTCGTCTTGCATTACTTTTTTATTTCATTTTTTAACTATTTTTACTGTATATATCAATAAAATCACGTTCAAATGTTTGCCTTTATTTTTCATGTCCTAACAATTACGCAAAACTTGTGTATAATGAATGGGGGTTATCATAATGGGAGTATATAGTTCTATTTCATAGAATAACTTTAATACTTTAATTAGCTTGTAAATTTGGACCCCTTATATCTCAAAATACAACTATTTAATTTTATTTTTTTGAAACCATTTTAATTTTGAGGCATTTTTTTTTCGGACAACATTCAATTCATTTCGAGAGGCCTTGGTGGTCTGGTGGAAAGGTCTCGACTTCGGAACCAGAGGATTTCAAGTTCAAGACCCTATTCCACCGAAGAACCGTCGTGTGAGGGGGTCTCTTGCATGTTAAATTTGTCAGGCCAAACGTTTATTTTAAATATTTGCAAATTTTAAAATTATCATGCAAAATTTTGCATTATTTTTTTTGTTTTACTTTTTTTGTAGAAGTCCATTTATGCTTTTTATATGTCATCCCACTGGTGTGGTGTGGTGAGGGGGTGCCAGTTCAGGTATAGTCCTCGTTATCTGACCGTGGTTCAAAATGACGAGGTTCACTCCAAAATAGCCCTAGTGTTTCTTTACAACTGGGCGTTAATATAACTAACATACATGAAACATTCATAGAAAAATTATTCGGGTGAAATATGCCACAAATCCTTTACACGCACGAACGGAAGAATGAAGAATTCTTTCTCAAATCCGTCAACCGACAGAAGAATTCCGCTCCCTGACGGTCAGGAATTCCCGACGAGAATTCATCGGAACTGGAATGATTAATCGATGCGTTTCTTCCACACCGGTGATCGATACGGGTGGTAATCACCTGTGTGCTTAATGCATAATCGTCCGGATGGCTTGATCGAGGAGGCCTGTGCATAACGAGGTTCCCCGCGCACAGCTGGGGGCTACTGCCCTAATGCTACACCCACAGATGGGGTTCATCTTCTTTTTCGCCCGTCATGATCGATGGTTGGATCGATCCAATCAATCATAGGATCGGCACTTGGTTACTTCCAGATTGATGCGTTAATTGAGAGTTTACCTTTCGTATTTGGAATAAGGTTTTTGGATTTTGATATAATGTATATCTTGGAAAAAATATCAAGAAATGGATATAATGAGAAGTGATTTTTTTTTTACATTATACATTCATTTTTATGAAATTCTGTTATAATGAAATCAACGTGATGAAAGTGATTTGAAAATAAACCGCTGGAAATTTTTGAGTCATTCAGTCGTTTTTTTTTTCTTAATTTGTTAAAGGGTTTATTAATCAAAAGATTTT